>LTAE01000482.1:28633-75268 GCA_001647135.1 Pontederia paniculata | reverse complement strand
GTTCAATATAAGATCTTATGACATTAATATGATCATACAATTACTTCATACTTATAAATTCAGGATGACGCATTAGAGGATCAAGAACTGAGTAGAACAATCATATTAAATCATTGATCATGTCGATTAGATCATATAGAATCAAATAAGATCTTTGAACATTCGTATCGGAGATAGATGACATGATAAGATCAGATTAAATCAGTTGATGTCAAGAGTTTAGTAGGAGCATTGGGTGACTCCAAATCTGATATAAAAATCATGCATGTCACGTGGGGAATTATATAACCATTCTACATATTATGGCATCTGATTATGGATTTGGAATGATTATATATAAGATATTCATTTTCAGCTTTAGATATGACTAACATAGTGTCAATATAAAATCTCTAAGTTAATCCATCGGTATCCATTTAATAAAATTCGAATTTTTCATCAAAATAGACTTCAAGAGAATTGACATATACAATTTTCATATTTTTCCTCCTCATCATTTTCCTTCAAAAAATCCTACAATATATCCAATTGATTTCAGATCAGAGTTGTCACAGCTGATCCTTAAAACATTTATTACTCCTTATAAACTTATCATTTTCAGATAAGTCAAATTTCTAATTCAATATCACACAGACATGTAAGTATTCCATGAATTTCATATCATAAAACTATTATTTCAATTTATGGCATATTTTACAAGTTGGATTCGCTGCATCTCGGGACAGCATGATCCAGGGTTAGTATTTCGCTCATAAAGTTTTCTATAGACCTAAGATTGAGATCAAATCAATTTCTGCTGAAACTAGACCTCGAGGGCTACGCATGCATATATTACTTGTAATTTTTAGACGAATATAACCTATCAAAAACATATTCGCAACAGAGATCATAAATCTGAACAGATTTGAATATTATGTATCTAACAATATAAACATTTGATCACATGAGAGATCTACTTAAAGATGATAAAATATACACAAGATCAAATCTTAAATCACGATTTCCATTATCAAGAGTTCGAATCACCTACCTTTTTGAAGAAATGAAAATGACTCTTTTCGTAGGTTGCGCGAAAGACTCCCAAATTGTTATTAACGGATTCGTCTCGTCAAGAGCTACAAAATAATTCGTAGTCGGATTGCAGTGTGACGGTGATGAAAAGAAACGCCCTTTTCTTTTTTCTTGACAACGTCATGAGATGAAAAGGAGGGAGAGAGATAGAGAGAGATGGAGGATTGGGAAAGAGAGAGATAATGGGGAGAGAGATGGGATGTGGGAGAGGGTTACGGATGTAACCGCTCCCACATTTTCTTTTCTTTTTATTTTTTATTTTTAGATTGTTACAATATATATATATATATACACACACACGCTTAGGGCCCGTTTGGCTTAGCTGATAAAAAATACCTGATAAGCACTAATGCTGATACTTATTTTAAAATATAAATAGTTACATGTTTGGATAAAAGTGCTGATAATATCAATAAGTAGTTATAATATTTGTTAAAATAAATATTGACTAATATACCCGTAAAGTTATATGATAATAATATTGAAAATATAGATAAAAGAGTAATATAGTTGGTTAAAACTAATAAGCCAACAACTTTAAAAATAAGCAGGGGGGACCCTNATAAATATTGACTAATATACCCGTAAAGTTATATGATAATAATATTGAAAATATAGATAAAAGAGTAATATAGTTGGTTAAAACTAATAAGCCAACAACTTTAAAAATAAGCAGGGGGGACCCTGCTTATTTATTTTCAACTTATAAGCAGTTACCTAACAACTTATAAGTATATTTTTTTAGTTATCAAACACGGAGATTTTCTAAAATTTACTTATAAGTAGTTTTAACCTACTTATAAGCTTAGCCAAACATGCTCTTAATCCTTTAAAATTTTAAAATCATGCTTCTAAGTCCTCATTCATTATAGTAAGTATAACATTAATATCTTTTTCTCATAAAAATTCAACTTGATTTCTAACCTCTCTCTTTTTGTCCTTTTCTCAACATGTCACCTCATTACTATTCATTTGATATGTAATCCATAATTTTATCTATATGCTTTCAATCTCGGTAATTCTAGTATTCCTTGAAATTATACTCTTCTTATAAAATCCTCAACTTATATCCATCCAACTATTTTTTAAAAATTCTACAATCGTACAATTTAACACTCAATCGATATTTTGATATTTCAAAACTGCAATATCAATATTCTTTTTATACCACATTTTTTATTTCATTTGCTTTCAAATGTCATCCTCATAATAATTTGCATCTCAAAATCGTCTTGATTAGTATTAGATTTGGATAACCTCCTTAAGACAAGTTATACTATTCTTTGCGACAACATGAAAACATAATCATATATTGTTCATAAATTTTTACATCCATGTTCAGTTGAGGTAAATCCAGATTATGTAAAACTTAACCTCAGAAATGGTTCTTCATAAGTTTATATTATCATTATGGACAATAGTTCCTAAATCAAATTCTTGATAGGGACATACATATATCAAAATTCATTCAATGCATTTCTTCTTAATTTTATATAATCCAAATCACTTAAAAATATTTAAATTCCTCAAATATTGATATTCTCATAATTCATAGATATTTTTTTTAACAAGTCCTAGTTCAAATCCTTTATAGATTCATCTCTACAAAATTCATCTAATTCTCTTTAACGATTATGATAATCAAGATCACCTAGACCTTAAAAAAATAAAATATTCAGTTTCATTGAAATCATTCACATGGAATTAAAAAAAAAACTTATGATCCCTACAAACATGCATCATTCATGTAAGACTTACTAGTAAGCATTATACTTTACTCATCTATAAAATATTATTAACGTCTTTTTTATTGGATGGCGACTATTCATGGCGATTGCACATGAATCTTTACATCTTTAGAGACATTTAAGAAGTGTCTCTTCTTAGGCTCTAATACCTTATTATAACGCTTCCAAATGCATGTTCCAAATGCTTGCTCGGACGACTCTTGGAGACGTTACTTTAGCTTAGCCTATCATTCTTGACTTGGCATTCGACAATTTTATGGTCAACAAAACATATATGTGTGCAGATATCCAAATAAATTATAAAATATTACATTGCAAAAAAGATAATTATAAACAAAGTCTACTGTCACGTTAACCAAATACTTTCTATCACAACTCTATTAATTCACATCTAATTATACCTAGTCTGAATCATGTATAATCATCTTGTATCGTCATAAATATCATCGCTATCCATGCCACCATCATCATCATATAACCATGTATACATGCAAAACTTAGATGCAGGGGAGGGTAATCTCCCGTGAGCTAACGCCCAGTATATGAGGCTCAATAGGATAAAATAAAAGAGAAATAGAACTTGTTGGGAAAACAACTTTACTATATCTTGAAAACATATTGTGTATAGCAAAACATAAAACATAAGTGCATTAAGATACAACATCAATAATATTGGATTGCTTTTCTTCTAATATTTTAATTTTTAACTTTGTATCTTTCTTTCGCTTAGAATAATATTTGTTCTATACTATTTTTTTCTTTATTTTCATCTATGTTTCTTTGCCTTTCTTTCTTACATCTTTACTATTTGACCTTCTTTTTTTTCTTAGAATTTATCTTTTAACTTCTTTCATCCTTCATCTTGTGAATAACTCTTCATCTTTTAAGGGAACATGATAATACTTTCATGTATCTTTGTTAATTATTTTGCATCACCACGACAACCCTCTTTTTGCGTGGTAGAATTTTTTTTCATGGAATTTTTGAGTTCGTTGTAGAGGGTGAAGAGGCATGTACAACAAAAATAGTGGTAGCGTATTTTTTCTTCACTGTCACGGGGGTTTCATTGTGTTGCCTTCAGCTACACCATCTATTCCTACCTTTAGCTTTTGTTCTTTTCTTTCTTGACAATCGACGCACATGAAGACCTACAACTTTCGACTTTCATCTTGTTGATTTTAACTCGTAAGCTTGTCTTTAGGCTTTTAACTTTCTTCTAAAACTTTACTTAACAAACATACTACACATCCACATCATGACAACATAACAATCATACAACCTTTGTCGTTCTGGAAGACAGTCTGAGTCGGTGTGCAACATAGTCTATTTCTCGTAAGCATCGGTCATCATCATTTCCACATTGAACATGGTTCATTTCTATATCTAACGAAGTTTTTTTTTGCTAGTTTCAGTTAATCAATGTGGTTCATTTACATGCCAACATGAGTCGTTTCATTCATCTATCTTCAATTCCTGTAGGGTTTCTATTTTAACATGATTTGGTTCGGTAAAACGTGACTTGACTCTAATTTCTATTAAGGGGCCAGACTGGCACAATTTGAGTTTGGATGATACGATCTAGGTCATGACACAATTTGTGTCCTGTTTCATATGATCTCTTATAAGGAGACTACATGACATGTGTCTAGGATGACATGACCTGAATTAATCTTCAATAGACGTGATCTTAGGTGGACACAATCCATGTCTTGGTGACACGGATTGTACAGAAGCCTGAGTTTTTTCTTCTTGGCTGATCAACGTAGGTTGTGTCTAGTGTGACATCATCTACATCGATTTGTAGGGCAACGGCGATAGTTCTCACCGTCTTGAAATAAAAATCAATTTAAGGTTTAAAAAATTGACTAAAACTTCTATAGGGAGATTCAATTATCATGAGAATGCTTCTACATCATTGAATTTATGTTCTCTAACATCGAAAGCCCATAAAATCTTTGCATAAAATATCTAAACATAATTCTCTAATATCATTGATCAAATTTTAAAAAAGTTAGAGAGATAACTATTATCTACTACCAACCCTAAGGGTTCCCTTACATATCTTTTTGACGATCCTTGATTTTCTTTTTCATGTTCCTCCTTAACTTTGTGCCTATCAATGCTTCTCTTATGCATGTCCAAAATGTGAGGCAAGAAGAAGAGGAAGAAACAAGAAGATAAAACTTAGTTTGCCTTATCATATGCCCTAGAGAGAAAAAGAGGGGAGAAGTAAGAAGGAGAGGAAGAAGGGGAGAGAGAGGCTTCATGGCAATTGGGAGAAAAGTAATAATTTCTAATGGCTTAACTTCATGCCCTAGAGGTTTAAGGCTTCAGATAAAATTTAGACCAAATCAAATTGGATCTCCTAGATTAAATAAACCTAGAGATTTTATTTGTTGGGTGGAACTGGGCCGTGTCCGAATTGAACATTGACCGTTTTCATCTCTTTTTTTTTATTCTTGGGCATTACAACTGCAATTTCAAATCATGTATATTAGTTAGACAATCCCACTTATAACTCACTAGCTTATGAGACTGATCGTGGTTGCAATTTGAAAACATCTAATACTTGTGACTTTTACATTTGATCCTTAAACCTTATTTCAAAGTTCAATCCTAAATGGTTAAAGTTTTTCCACTTTGAAAGACACAATTTCCAATATGAAGCATCCATTACATTCATTGATTTGATTTTGATAAGCAACATCTCTTCACGATGCTTATTTCAATTACCGCTTATCTTATTCTTTAACTTCTTTCTGTTTAAAGGAGGGTCAAACTCTTATATTCTTATGCCAATGGAAGAGAAACGATACCAAATACATCTACGAAATTCAAGCATGCCAAATCAAGAGAACATCTATGAAGCTCCATGAGGCTTGCCAGATGAATATCTAGAATGTTTTGCCTTGGATCTCAAGGTGATCATTGTATGGTAATTTAATTGGAAAGCAAAGGAGACAATCAATTTTTGCGCACCAAACTAGTTTGTCGCATTGATTGGCTACAGTATAAGTCATGTCAGAGGTAGGGAGAGTAGTTCTAACGCCCCAAAAGTGCACTCCAAATGCTTATTCGGGCGGCTCTTAGAGACATTAGTCTTACTTAATTTGTCATTCTTGACTTGATATTTGACTATTTTGTAGTCAACATAATATACACATGCAAAAATTAAATAAATTTGTAAAGCTTCACATTGTAGAAAACTTCATTATAAACAATAACTAAGTTCATGTTAACCAAATACTTTCTTTCACAACCCTATTCAATTGACATCTAGCTAGACCTAGTCCAAACCATATGCAATCAAGGGACATGTGTTAGAGAAATAAAAAGATATTGAAAAAAAAATCCTAGGAGAGAAGGAAGCCCTCATTTTAAAGTGGAAGCTACTTTTGGAGCAACACCACATCAAGAAGGGAAGGCACAAGATTGTAGAAAACGAACATTGATGATTTCTAAACTTTATTCTTGCATTTTGATGAAGAACATTGATGAAATTGTTGCAACTAAGAGTATATTCTTGAGTTAATCATCACGCGATAATAGATTGGATTTATGTTTGGGTTTGAATGTAATGAAACTACTTTGGATTCCAACCTTTAATATCATTTTACATTCGAAGAATTTTCCAATTTGAATGCAAATGGATCATAATAGGGAGGATGCTTTCCATTTATCTTTCTTGTTTCACCTTCAGAATCAAGGGTGATATGGTTCGAAAGGAAGGCGTCTATGGATTTGAATGTTTTATGGTCTCATAATTTATTGGTTCTATTGAATGATTTTGATTCACCATTGGACAAATTTGTTATTCCAAGATTGTGAGAAATCTATCGTTTTCTTCAAGGTGCAGAGCAATTGGAAGATTGAGAAATACCCTCTTGTTCACTTGCAATGGAATAACAAGCCCCATCATTAATTATGTAGGTTTATGATGATTTAATCATATGTTGAGCAGCCCTCGATTGTGGGTCGACCGCTATAATAACCATAGATAAGTTTTGAGCCTTTATTTTAAATCTCTAATGTTGGGAGACTAGGTTTGAACAAAGGTTCATGTTAATCGAAAAGTAACCAGCGATTCCATTCTTCATCAGGATTTCATTGCAACATAATTCCCCTTGCGTGATAAATATAAATCTGAATTTTATCATCCCCGAGGCAAGACTAACTCTAGAATTCTACCTATTATTATATTACCAAGTCTTCTTACCTGCGATTATTAGTGCTTCATTCCTAAAATTTCCAAAAAAAGTAAACATTAACTAGCTGATACTTTTCTTTTTTCTGTTCATTTGCATCATTTTCTAAAGGATTAGTGTGTTAAATTATGTTAGAGTGGTTTAGTTTCTATAATTAATTTAGCTTTCCTATGGATTTGATGCATGTAGTGCTGCATTCGACTGTTGTGTGTTTGCTGCAACATCGTCGTACAATTAAAGGTTAAACATTTATAGTCTATTGTCCCCACTATTATGCATATACATTTTTACAACTCTACTTACATTTATACATGAATCTATTTGGACACTAGACTGCATACATCAGATATGATAACCCACAACTTTCAACTTTTATCTTACTTATTTTAATATTTTTATCTCTTCTTTAGACTTTTATTACCTTTTAAATCTTTGTTTAACAAGGATAAAATAACATAAGCATAACAAATCATATAGAATCACCCTCTCGATAGACGGTCCGTGTCAGGGGTGCAACACGACCCATTTCCATTATTCATCGGCCATCACAGAATCAACCTTTTTGGCAAACAGTTCGTATTAGGTGCAAAAAGGCTCGTTTCCGTCATGCATCGATCATCATCATCTCCATGTTGAACGCAGTTCATTTTTTAATCCAAGTAGTCTATTTTGTTGGTGCATGTCCTCTCCTTTGTCTGACTAGCATGACCCTTTTTGTGTTCCAAGATGGACCATTCCATCGATCATCCCTTAATCTTTCTAGGGTTTTCTATTCTCGAACACGATTTGATACGGTGAAATAATTGTCTGTTTCTAAGTTAAACACAACTCGCATTGTGATTTGACATGATCCGAGTTCGATGGAATAAAATCTACATTTAGTTTGTTCAAAAAATATCTGACTGACATGGTCCACATCCAGATGACACAACACCCGTGTCAGGTTATCATTGAGGGAATCATCTGGACACAAGCCGCACACTAAGGTGACACGATCTGTCTCAAGATCTCTATATGATTCTTTCCAATTGAACGATGCAGCCTATGTATGAGGTGACGCGGTTCGCATCGGTCTGCAATTGTGACGATGATCTCTTTCGCCATCATGATTTTAAGGTTTTTTTGGAGTATAAAAAATAATAAAAATCTATTTGGATCATCTAATTATCTTCCTATGGTAAGGGTGCATCGTTAATCTTAATGATTTTGTCTCTAATAATCCAAATATTGAAAATTATTTCTAGTCATCATAAGTCTATTCATAAAAAAATAAATCATATAGATCGATATAAATCAGATTTATCATAAAATCCTAAGGGTACCTTCTTTTTGACGATCCTTAATTTTCTTTCTCGTTCTTCCACAACGTTATTCCTCTTCGTTACTTCTTCTACACGTCTTCGGGTGTAAATGAAAAAGGCAAAAGGAGAACAAAGACGACAAAAAAAATATTTGTCTTACCATAAAAGAAGGGAAGAGAGGCAAAGAGAAAGAGGCTCTCTGATGGCGGAAAGAAATTACGAGTCTTGGTCAATTTTGTTTTATGCCCTAAGGTTTATATAGAGATGGTTTAGGCTTCTAGATAAAATTAAAATCAAATCAAATTTAATTTCCTAATAAAATAAACTTGGGCTTTTACTGATTAGGTGAAACAAGGGTTGTGTCGAGTTTGACACGATCCATTTTCACTTTTTTTCTTTAATTTCCGGGGGTTACAATAGTTGCTAGGAGATGATGAATCCATGAGCCAATTGAAAAGATCCCGAACTGGCCAGATGCAAAGGGTCAGTGGCACTTCTTGAGTGCAACTATGAATTAAAGCCTCTCTTCCAGGGACTCGCCCATCCTCTAGTATGCAAGTGTGTGTGCCATCCCCGAGACATGCTAAGGTTCAATAGATATGATGTGTTATAGCTATCACACAAATGCTCCACAAACATCATTTTTGCATACCTATATATTTAATTATCAAGCAGACTCAAAGTTGAGCAATAGTAAAAGCTAGTAGTGCTGTACATCAACACTAACATTAAACCAAAATCTACACTATGTTTATACATCAATAAAAATAGTGTTGCAATAATACCTTAGTGTATGTAGGAGCTGAACATTGCTTAACTACAATGATTTCAGAAGTAACTATTTGAATCCATGCATTATAAATCCAAGAGATCACCTGCTACAAATGCTATAAACAGTAAGTCCAATCTGCTTGCACAACTTGGACCACTGTGATCAAAGTTTGCTTCAAGCAGACTCAAAGTAAGCAATAAAAGGTAGTCGTGTTGTAATCAACACACAGATGCCCCCAACAAGTAGCACAGCTAACAAAGCTGTTGGTCGTTGCTTTTATTGCATCCAACCCCACACCATATGTGGGAGTGACATAATTGTATAAATGTGGTAATTTAATGCATATGAACTATGAAGTGAAGGCCCTGTTACTGTTACAAATGTCCAACGTGGTGTGTACATTACCCAACAGAGAGAAATTTGTCATGCATATATCACACAAATTGTGTTCTCCCTGAGATTGAATGCACAAATGTATAACTCATATATTGCCATCGTAACAAGAAGAAGAATAAGAAGCAGAAGAAGTTGAGAAGAAGGATCAAACGTGGAACTGCTCCAATTGCACGTCCTTGGCCTTGAGGGGCACATATTCCCCTAGATACACTTCCAGGTGGTCGGACAGGCTCGATTTGTCGATGCTCTCATGGTGGTAGGACTTGCACACGAAGTACACCACCGTCTGCACCACCAGCGCCAGCAAGATCACGGCGCAAAGTAGAGTCAGCATCAGGCCCCCGAACAGGAACCTTGAGGCCAAGCCGAGGGAGCCACGTTCCACCACCAACTTCCGGAAGCCGAACTCCACCGCTCCGAAGCCGAAGTTGAGCAGCACGAAGATGACGATGGAGACGGCAAGCTTGCCCTTGATGAGGCCCTGGCTCTTCCTCATGGCGTCGAGGCCGCGAACGTCCTCGAGCACGGAGACGACGCTGGCGAGGTGCCACACGACGCTGATCCAGACGAGGCCGGCGAGGTAGAGAGGGACGAGGACGAAGATGATGAGCGCGAAGCCGGCGTCTCCGTCGCCGGCGAGGAGGATGACCAAGATGATGACGACGAAGGCGATGGAGTTGAAGGCGAGGAGAATGAGGAAGGCCCAGAGGAAGGTGGCCATGAGGCGGCGCCAGACCTTGGGGACGACGGCTAGGACCTTGGAGAAGGTAAGGTCCTTGGCGGTGTAGACGGAGGCCACGGTGTAGACGACGGCGGCGGTTGAGAGGAGGGCGAGGATGAGGAGGGCGAGGAGGTAGACGGCCTTGAAGAGGAGGAAGTAGGACCAGTGGGCGAGGAGGCGGCGGAGGGCGGAGGACTCGGCCTGGGACCCCGGGACGGAGGAGTCGAGGGAGGCGTCGTCGGAGTCGATGGCGGAGAAGAGAGCATGGGAGATGGCGACGTGGGCAAGGAAGAGGAGGGAGAGGGGAAGGACGAGGGTACCGGCGATCTGAGCGAAGAGGCGGCGCCACCGCACCAGGAGCGTCGACGCCTCCCGGAAGATGCCCGGGATCCCTAAGAATTGGAGCTCCTCCGGCTCGCAATCCATCGTGCCGAATCGATTAGGGTTTTCGATGAATTCGGAATGGAGATTTAGGAACTGGGAATCGAATTGATCTTTTTTAGGTTTGGAGAGAGAGAGAGAGGGGAAGGTTGGTAGAAGGTGGAACGGGAAGACTTATTTAGTTATTTTTGTTTAAAAAAATCAAAATTAAACTGAAGGTTCCAGAAGCGGACTTGGTCTTGGCTTAGTTAATTAATAATATCCATATCTATATCTATGACATAACAAACACAAAGGCTATTGAATTATTAAGGTACATGATTAATGAAGTGGTTGAAAAAGTTATTAAAGATCATTTTCGTTATTAATTTATTGGATATTTAAGTTATTCTTTTTTTTACATTTAATTTATTATTTCATCCAAAAAATTGTGGAAATTTTAAAACACGAAAGATGTGGAATTCTACCGACTTATTTTGGCAATTTTCTTGCCGATGACCAAATCCAATTCTTAGTCCAACTGCTTTACGCGTTGATTTTGACAATTGACGAAACGTTCGTCTGCGTCTGCTTAATAATAATAATAATAATAATAATAATAATAATAATAATACATAAATATTTGTAATAAATATATAAGGTAAGTCAAATCAATTTATCTCAGTGTTTAGTGAAGTTTAAATATGATTGATAAGTAGTAGGGTTCACCCTATTATAAGTTCAAATAAAAAAGTTATTCTACCCAGTTTATTTTTATTTAACTTATAAATTGTTTAAGTTTGACCAAGTAATTTACTTATTTATCTTTATTTTTAAAATATTTATTATTTTTTAAAAGTAGTTATATAATATAGGCAAATAAGTCACTTATCATCATTTTAGAACCAAACACCTAATTACTTATTTTTTTAAAATAAGTTTAAACTTTTAAGTCTTACAACTTATAAGTTATTTTGCATCAGCAAACCTAAGCAGACTTTAAATAAGGATGTTTCAATGTCACTCCACTTTAATTATTTTGAACAATTTGATCCTTATTTATTACTTAGTTCCCACTCCCACGAATTGACCTATAAGGCAACATTACATTACTGTTATATATTTAGCTTATTATTGTTAACCCGTAAGTAGGCAATAATGTGTTACCTATTTGTGAGACTCATCTTAATTATCATTTAATAACTACTATTTTTAGGCATAAATTTGTTTTCTAATTTTTTTAAAGGAAACTTAATTCTTAATATTCTGTTGTAATTATGATCTCACCGTAGGATAATAGAAAAAAATCGAGGGAGCGCAATTTCAATGTAGGGTAAAAAATGACTCTTAGAAACATAAGGGATGAATTTGGGTAAATTACGCGAACGGTCATCCAACTTTATCATTTATCCCGTTGCGGTCATTAAACTTCAATTTGTAACGCGACGATCATTCAACTTGAAAAACTTTTCACGCACGGTCATTGTGACCGATTATTGTCGGTTTCTAGGTAACTCAGCTTATGTGAAAGTCACAGAAGCATCTTCTCTCTCCACCATGTCGATATAAATTATTATTTTTTTTCTTTTCTAGGTGGCAAGAGAGAGAGAAGGGGCGAAGCTACCCCCTCCTATCTTCTCCTTCGTCTCCGGCGAGGGAGAAGAGAGGGGGCACCTGACCCCTCCTCTCTTCTCCTTCGTCTCCGGCAAGAGAGAAGAGAGGGGGCAACGAAGGGGGGCTCTCTTCTCCTTCGTCTCCGGCGAGGGAGAAAAGATGGGGCACTCGTCGGAGCTCCTCTCTTCTCCGGCGAGGGAGAAGAGAGGGGCAGCTGCCCCCTCCTCTCTTCTCCTTCATCTCCGGTGAGGGAGAAGAGAGGGGGCAGCGAAGGCGGGGGAGAGTAGCTGCCTCCTCCTCTCCTTCGTCTCCGGCGAGAGAAAAGAGAGGGAAGCAGCTCTTTTCCTTCGTCTTCAACGAGGGAGAAGAGAGGGGGCAGCTGCCCCCTCCGCTCTTCTCCTTCGTCTCCGACGATCGAGAGAGAGAGGGAGGGTGAGAGGATGGGAGGGAGAGAGGGGAGGGAGAGAGAGAGGGAGGGAGGGAGCCTGAGAGTGACAGACTCCTTCAATTTTTTATTTTTTTAAGATAAAATAGTTTATAAAAACATTATTTATTGCCACATAAGAGAGAAAATAATATTATAATATTATGGATCAACGTGGCAGAAAGAGAAATTGTTTTTGTGGATGCCACGTACGCGCAGTAACCTGAAAACCGGCGGTAGCCGGTCAGAATGACTGCGAATGAAAATTTTTTCAAGTTGGATGACCGTCCTGTTACAAAATGAAGTTTACTTACCGAAATGGGAATGCGTCAAAGTTCGATGACCGTTCGCGTAATTATCCGGATGAATTTGGTGTATTCAATTTTGTATAGCTTTTCTAATAAAGTGAATAAATAAGCTAGTCGATAATATACATTGTTTGTATAACATAATATGTTCACCCTAATAAATAAATAATACATCAACTAATATTGTCAACTAATCACAACTGATATAAACAACTTATTAAAATTATAATTAAAGTAAGCACAATTTATCAAAGATATGATCAAACAGGGTATAAATCAATGATTATAAGTAAAAAATAATAATATAAAGGTGTAGAACCTTTTTCATACTCCCAGATGAGTTCCTCGCTTAGACACACTCATTGAATGTAACGTCCAGGATTTTCCTAAAATAAAATTAGGAGAAATAAAAATATTATTAGTTGGACTCTTATTATAAATAGGCCCAGGGCCTAAGAAAATAAGGCAAACATTTTAGTTTTTTCTCTTCAAAATCCTAGCCGCCAAGAATTTCTTCTTCTCTTCTCCTTCATCAAGAAAAAAAGTAAGATCTAAAAGAACTTAAACTCTTTTGTGATCTTTCCTCTCTCCATATCCCCTAAATCTGTATTATACCCTTAAGAGATCGTGAAGGGGAGGAACAAAATAGAGATTTAAGAGATTGATAACCAGAAGCTAGGCACAAAGAATGTGAGGAGAAAATGTTGCAAACAAAGTATGTAACTAGGCAAATCCCTTTAAAATGAGTTTTCTTGATGAATCATATGCATGTTAGGCTTCTCTCGATATTATAATGAATGTATATGATGATGATATGCCTTGAACCTTGAATTTCTCCTTCATGACGAATTTAAGATGTCTATGCCCTAGAAATGCTTTATTATCTTGTAATGCCCCATATTTTAATAATAATAAACTAATAAATATGTATAAAGATATGACGGGATAAGAAAAAATATAATTTAACTAGGATTAGAAAAATGATATGAAGGAGTCAAAGTCAAAGTGGCACTCTAATATTTTTCTAATCAATCTAATATTTTGAGTCCCAACTTATTAGTTCTTAAAGAGCTCCTAAACACACTAAAATAAGAGTGGTTAAGTTGAGTTGGACTTTGACTACATCATAGAAAAACTCCTATAAATAGAGGATAGACCCTCATCATTCATCCCTCAATCCTAAGTACCAAATTTGTTCTCTCTCTCTCTCTCTCTCTCTCTCTCTCTCTCTCTTTCTCTGTTGGAGGAGTAAAGGAAAGAGAGGACTTACCTCAAGAGAGGATCGATGCACGAGGAGCGAGAAATGAGAAAGATCAACTAACACGATCAATGTATGTAAATAAGGAGGATCAACTTTAGAATTAATCATATATATGCTATAGAATAAATGATCCATATGAAGTATAATAATGATTATAGTTTCTATGTGAAAGAATAATTATTGTAGTTAATAGTTAATAATATTTTGCTCAAATAAACAATCAGATGGAGACAAGAAAACAACAACCTTTAGAGGTCGCAGACCATGTTCGAACCCAACATGGGCCGTGATTTGGCGAAGGTTAACTGGCACAACGAGCACTGGAAAATGGACTATGTCCTGATCGAACACGACCGATCTATTATGAACCTAAACCCTTTTTTATTATGTCCCATTGTAACACTTCTATTGCATGATTTAATAATGATTGTATGAGTAATAACCTAGAGTTTAACTAGAACTAAAATGAATATTGCATGTGATTGAATATGCATAAATTGTATGTTGGCTCCCAATGATCATAGGATTTATCCCGATTATAAGGTTCTACCATGATTGCAGGATTTATCTTGATTGCAAGACTTGAACCGATTAGATTTCTTCGGGTACCATTATTTGTGAAGATTTATTGGGTCTCAGAATTATCCCAAGACCTAGCTAGCCTTGATTGCGTTTGGATCAAAGCCAACTGCCTTCGTGATTGGTAAAGACTCATCTAAAATTATTCGTAATGTTTGAATAACCAAAGACAAGATGTATATAAAATAATGTGGTCTAATGTAAGTGTTAACTGGGCTTGATAATATTGGAACTTAAGAGGTTATGTGCATTGTAAGAGATGCAATTGATGTTCATGCTATTGGTGGACCAAATGTAATAAAATGTAAGGTAATGATTAACAAGGTTATTGAATAATGAGAAGGCAAGAAGGTAAAGTAAGCTGAATTTGTTATCAAGCTGATTTCCTTATTAAAAATGTCTTTATATGTGATTATCCTTAATGAACTATTATCCTTTACATATTGGGCTTCATAACTCACGGGAGAATTCTCTCTTTTTGTTTTTTTATCCTATAGGAGAACATGACTAAGATGATGGTACATGCGATGCAGATGGTCGTGAGGTGAATGTTTGCACATGAATAGTCTAGATTGAGTTAAATCTATTTTTATTAGTTATGTATTTCTTTTGTGGAACAACGTAAAAGGATATGTTGTTTGGCTAAAGTATTGACATAGATATGTTATTTTAAAGTATTGAGTTCCACATGATGAGTTTAGATGTTGACCAGTAAATTTGTCAAAAGTAAAGTCAAAGTATAAAGTTGGTAGTATCCCTGGGAGAGCATTTTGCTAGCTGACAAGGTGTCCTTCTGGGGGCGTTACACCTCATGTGCTTTATGACAACACCTTGATCTCCATTCCTTCGACATAAGCAACTATACCAGTGTTTATTTTATTCAAACACCTCTTTTTTTGTAGAAAAATCTTGAGCCTAGCAATTTTGGCAAGTTTAGAACTATTATACACTTGGCACCTCAGATGAGATCTCTTATAATCATTCCTTAATGTGCTCTTTCTAACTACAGAAACAAGAATCCCCTAGTCATAACCCTCAAACTCTTAATGCGTTGATATTTGCTAAAAAACTTCCAGTCCCTACAACACTCCTCTTGAGTGTAGTTTGATTTCTCGGTCGCTTACGACGTAATATCTTTTCAACCATAGTCTACAACCTACTACGTATACTTTGACTAGTACCAAGTCTCTCTTCCTTCCTTATGTTAACACAAAAGTCACATATTATTATAGTCAACACAACATTAATTAACACAATTACTTTTACATGGTTCGACTTCCTAAAGCTTAGTACACAATTAAACGATTTCCTCCTAGGATACTTTTAAGATCCACAATGAAATATTTTTCTCTGCAAAAAAGAAATTGTTTAATCTTGTACACCCAATACCAAATTACAAAGAAAACTCTAGGACCTAGACTTGATGGTGTTGCAGAACTCTTGTTGCTTCTTATATGTACAATTGAACACTTCCGAAAAAGGCGAACAACTTAACGGAGAGTACAAAAATCTCAAACAAAACAAGAGCAGAAAAAGATTAATCTTCGTTAGTAGCCCAACTTCTTCCTTATAACCTCCTGGGATGAAGTAGTCATTACACTCCAAGTAGACGTACTGTTAGATACTCCATATTGTCCATTGCGTATCATGCATAACCACTTAGTCTCAATCTTATATCAAGTTAAACTACTACTAGTCCTTAACTTCAAATGCAACATAGTATGCCAGGAGACTCTTTCTAGATTCATACAAGTTTAAATCATCCAAGAACCATAGATGTAGAATCTACATTGTTGACCGATGACATAAGTATGACTTGTTGACCATTATATTAGAAAAGAACTTGCACAAAGGTTAGCTAAAAAGAAACATGGTTAGAATCAACATAGAATCCTCTCACATTAAAGTACTCATATTATCATAAAATATAAATTAATTAAGTCAAATTAGAGATATATCATTAAGCTCATTAATCATATTTAAAGATTTGCTTATCCCTTCCAATATTTCTTTTTTGTAAAATCCGTCAACTACAACTTCTTTTACATCTAACCCTAAAAGTAAAAGCTACCTAATTTAGTATTCTTTTTACTTATTTGGAAGTTGAGTGCATGTTCAATTTTATAATTAATATACTTTTAAAGAGGGACCAAGCTAGCTATTTAAACATTTATACATAGAATACATTGGGTCCGAAAAAATTGTTGGTGGTATGGCAATAACATTTAATAAATATATCATATTTTCTTGAGTAAAATGGTATAATAAATTTACAATTGCTAAAGTTTAAGGAATAAACAATTTTAGCCCCTCGTGAACATTTATACAATTACTAATTGAACTTAAGAACTTCCATAAAAAATCTAAACAATCCTAAAAAGCTCACAATGGTTAAAATACAAGATCTTATTCACGAGGTTTGCCTCATAAACAACTAATAAACCAAAAAACAAGAACCTTAAGTAGGAAGAAAGTAAGCTATTATTTTTTTCAACAATTTTATGGCAAATATTATTTAAAAGTTAATTTTAAAAAATAGGTTAAAAAACTATTGCAAGTAAGAAGGAGAACAAATAACACCAAAATTTCAAAGAGAAAATGGTAGATGAAAAGTTTTAAGGGAAAAATATTTTAAAAATTCAAAGTAAATTACTCTTAGTGAACCTTGGGGTGACAAAATAGACACTTTCAAATAAAAATAATATTGAAATTGTTTAATTAATATCAGATAATTATTATATGTGATCGTGTTATATTCACAATTTCCTTATTTTTAATGAAATTTGGATGATATTTTTTAATATTTTTTCTAATAGCTAGTGAAATTTGGATTATATATTATCCACCATTCTTCTTTTATCAATTATTCAAAGCTTTATTAATTATGCCAAAATGGAATCAAATATTCATGTGAACATGCATGTTTTTCGGTGGAAGAGAGGGGTCAAAGGCGAATGGGGATTGGATCATACATATCTATTTGGTATGACTAACAAGTTGAATAGTTAATAATAAATAGTGAAATTAGTGAATAATGCCTAGCGACTAATGTCATATTTTAGTTGTATATTAAATTGAAAAAGATGTTTGATATGTAGCGTCAAAAGTAGTTAATGAATATAAAATGACTCAAACAGACATAAATAATATTTTAATATTTTGAATTGTTATATGTATTCTTTTTTATATTATTATATGCATTCTAAATCAAAGACATTTTTTATTTTAACGATTTTAAGACTAATGATTATGATGATATAACATAAATTTATTTTTATTTGCATCAACAATATTTTAGTGGGAATGTTTTCTTCAAACCAAATAATAGATGAATCATCAAATGATCTTATATTATAGAAAGAAATTGTGTCACACAAATATAATTTTTTTGAAGGTATATTTAAAAATATTTTTTATATGCTATCTCTAACCTATAGATATTGACCTTTCAAATGTTTCAAAATATACCAATTATTTGTGATTATTAATTATATTTATCAAATAAATTAAGCAACACTTTCACTTGATCAAAACATTGCACAATCTCCCAAACATTATTTTTTAAGACATCAAGAGCTTATTTGGCCTTGCCATCAATTGTTGCATGACAACATTGTGTCTACATGGAAGGCTGGCGAGGCAAGTTTAATTCTTTAAGTTTAAGTTTAACTTAGGTTTTAATTCTTTAAGACCTAGGAGTCAAAATTTAATTCTTTAACTTTTTTCATTTTCTTTCTTTTATTCTTTTAGTTTAAGTTAGGTTTACATTTTTAGGCTTCCTTGGATTGTGTTTATTAGTCTACTAAGATTAGGTCTAATTAGACTTTATAAATAGGACCTTAGTATAATTCATTCAACATATTATTCAATCAATAAAACTAAAGCTTATTTGCTTCTTTTTAAAGAAATCATCTTTTAAGAATCTATTCTGAATCTAGTGTCATTCTTTAATTCATAGGTCTTCAGTGAAAGGTTCGTCTGCTTCGGGTTTCATGCTTCCGTCCCGCATCAAGTGGTATCAGAGCAAGGATTTTGCCTTCACCCTATGGTCATTGCTGGGAAAGCTGTTGACCAAGAACACTCGGTGAGGTGCTCAAAAGATTAGACACCATAACATCAATGATTGATTGCCTATCACTTCGTGTGGATGCAATTAAAGAATTCAAGCTAGTCATGCACCTCCATAATCACCACAATCAACGTCGCTCGAACCCTCAATGCATCATTAATAATCATCGTACCATACTCCACCTGCAACATCATATAGAAGATTCTAAAGAAGAAGATATACTGCAAAAGAAGAATTATTATAGCAAGATCGTCATAAAGAGTATCAGGACATCTACCGACTAAAAGTCGATCTTCCAACCTTTAATGGAAACTTTGACACTGAAGAATTCTTAGATTGGTTTCCTGAAGTAGATCGATTCTTTGACTCGAGGAAAAACTTGTCGCATATTGACTTAAAGGTGTTGCATCTGCATGGTGGGAACGTCTAATGCATACAAGAAGTCATGAAGGAAGAAATCCACACATGGATACGAATGAGGCAGTACATGAAGCATAGATTCTTACCTCTGAACTATGAACAACATTTGTTCAGAAAATTTTAATGATGCTGCCAATGCGCAAGAAGCATACATGAATATACAACTAAATTCTTGCGCTTATCAAAATGAAACCAGTTGGCAAGCGAGTCCCAACAAGTTACTCGCTATCAAGATGGACTCAACAACGAAATTAGAGAGAAAATTGGGTGCCAAAGACTTTCGACAGTTGCAGAAGCTTGTAAAACAACTCTTCGAGCATTGGGAAGGAAAGAGAATCAAGCAAGATGAGCATGATTCCAAACCATAGAAAAATCCTTATTCAAATCAACATATGAATGAAAAAATCCCCAAAATTTTCAAATACAACATCAAGGCAAGAGATGATTTTCAGAATGTGTTTCCAATCAAAATTATAACAAAGAAAGAAAAGATGATAATCCTTATCTCACAATCAAATAGAGTAAGTGCCTAAAGCGCTTGACAGAGGGTCATAATTCTAATGAATATCCAAGGAGACAATTCAAGGATCCATTATAAGAAGAGGGTATTTCAAGACGCCAAGTTAATATGGTTACAACTAACGATAATGATGACTTATGTCAATTCGTTGAAGATGAATGTGTAGATGATTATAATTCTCAAAGTGACGAAGAGGAAGAGCAAGTTTGTCTATTGTGAAAGATCATGCTAGCGCCAAAGTCAATGGCGGATACTCAATGACATCAATTGTTTAAAACAAAATATGCAATAAAAGACGTGAACTATACTTTGATTATTGATAGTGTCAGCCAGGAGAATATGATTAGTCACAAACTCGTGGAGGAGGTAAAATTGCCAACTGAGGTACATTGAAATCCTTATAATGTTGGTTATAAACTCGTGTCAGCCAGGGGAACGATTCTAGTTGATTAGAGATGCAAGTTCCTATAAAGATAGGAAAGTATGAGGATGAAGTTTATTGTGATGTTGTTGATATGGATGCATGCATATATTGTTTAATAGACCATGACAATATGACAAGGAGACCACATATGTTGGCAAACAAAATAGCTATAAACTCATCATGAATTGTCGACTTTACACATTTATGACACTCTTAAGGAGAAGTAAAACAATTAGCTCGAACAAGGAGTTTGTTGAGAAGAAAACTTTACTCACACTTATAAATTCATTGAAAGAGTTTGAAACAGAAATCACGGAAACAAAATATATTCATCACTTGATAATTAGAAATGTTGCAAAGGAATCCTATCATAATTGATCAAAAGAGGTAGAACCCTTACAACGAGAATTTCAAGATATTGTACCTGATGATATGCCAATAGGATTACCACTAACTAGAGATATCCAACATCACATTGATTTAATACCAAGAGCAAACTAACCAAAGGTTCCACATTATCGCATGAACTCTAAAGAGAATGAGATCTTGAAAAAAAAAGATTGAAGAATTGATTGAGAAATATCATATTAGAGAGAGTATGAGCTCTTGCCAGCGCCAACACTAGTCACACCAAAAAAAGATGGTACTTGGATGATGCGTGTTGATAGTCGTACTATTAATAGAATCATTATCGGGTACAAATTCCAATTCCTCATCTTGATGACATGTTAGACCAACTTCATGACACAACAACATTCTCCAAACTCAATATAAAAAAGTGGATATTACCATATTTAAATCCTACCAGGAGATAACTAGAAGATGACTTCAAAATAAGGGAATGATTATTTGAATGGCTAGTAATGCCTTTTAGGCTAACTAATGACCTTAGCATCTTCATGTGATTGATGAACTAATGTCCGAAGAGCTTTATTGGGAAAGTTGTGGTTGCATACTTTGATGATAATCTCATCTATAGTTGATTATACAAAGATCATATTTATCATCTTCAAGAAGTCCTATTGGTTCTTCGAGAAAATAAATTATACTTAAGTCGCTTCGTGACTTCAAAGGTACTTTTATTAGGATTCATTGTGGGGTGATGCATGGAATGAAAAGCATGATATTTTGATCTTTGAAACTATGATGAACACTGCTTTTGAGTTTTATTTCAAATGTAACCTTCACTTATACTCATTTCCCTCTTTCCCATGAAGCACCTCATCGTTATGACTGAAACTCAATTTTTTTTATTTTGAAATAACTGATGTTGCTTCTTGTCTTTGTTTCAGGATTTTGGAGAAGAACAGAAGTCTACACCCGTGTATTCGAAATGTCACACCCCAGCAGCACAAACTAGAAAAAGACAGTCGCTAAGAGCCTAGAGTATCCTAATAGTTCATATTTGGCAAAGAAAATCAAGAGAATATTCTCTGCAAGGACAAAAAGTGACATGTCTCAAAATACTAAAGGGGTGGATATAAAAGCACAAGGAAATGGAAGAGGAAGACATCTTGGCACACAAAGGAAGAAGGTAACCATCAGAAGAAGAAACAAATCAAAGAAGAAGAAGAAGAAGAAGAAGAAGAAGAAGAAGAAGAAGAAGAAGAAGAAGAAGAAGAAGAAGAAGAAGAAGAAGAAGAAGAAGAAGAAGAAGAAGACAAAGAAGAAGAAGAAGAAGAAGAAGAAGAAGAAGAAGAAGAAGAAGAAGAAGAAGAAGAAGAAGAAGAAGAAGAAGAAGAAGAAGAAGAAGAAGGGAGAAGGGAGAAGGTGATGAGAAAGAGGATTTCTAAACTTTCTATTTGCATTTTGGATCACAACGAATTGTTGTAACTAAACTTACATTATAAAGTTAGTCACTATGAGATGATTGAGTTAGATTTTCATTTTTGGATCATGCTTTGGATTTCTGATTTCTATATGCTTTGGTGTGTGAAGAGTTATTCAATTTCACATGTACATGAATACAAGCTGGGAAGCTATTTATGTTTATCTCTTTGGATTTTATTTTTCTACATTCATATTAGAAGGGTGATACATCTCGGGAGGGAGGCACTCATGCAAATCTAAATGGTTCACAATCCTTGGATTCCAATTGAACTGATTGTGTGGTTTGTGAATTATGATTCCTTACTTGACAAGTTTTATTGCATGACTAAGAGAAATCTTTCGAGTTTCTAAAAGGTTTAAAGCAATTGGGAGATCCCTTCTTGTTCACTTATAATCGAATGATAAAACTTTGTTTCTGCAGGTCACTAGTGAATTGATCATATGTCAGGAGACCATTGATCAGGGTTAGATCAATCTGTTAGTATAGATAGATTTCAGATTTGCACTTCAAATCTCTAATTCTAGGAGGCCATGAATGATAGTGTTCATCTATTTGAAAATGGATAAGTGATTCCTCTCTTCATCATGATTTTAGTGCAACCTATTAACCCTATATGTTAATGGATGAATCTAAACTCAATCATTCTCTCAACTTGCTAACTCTAAAATCTCATCTATAATTGCATTCATCCAATTCTTTTACAAGAAAACTATTAGTTTTGTAATTTCTAAAAAGTTCTTGAAAACATAAACATTATGTACCTGGTATTTTTCATTCTATAGTTCAAATCTATCATTTTCTCTAGAATTTATTGTTAAATTATATTAGAGTACTTTAGTATCTTTAATTGCATTAGCTTTCCTATGGATTTGATATCTAAAGTACCAAAATTAATTGTTTTACGCTTGTAGCATCGTTGAGTGTCTAAGGCATAAAAAATTGATATTGTCTTTTGTTTGCCATAATTAAACATACATGTGGTCACGACCTTGCTTGCATAACTATACATGAATCCGAATCTAATTGAACATTAGAACATTAGACACCACACATTAGATTTTTGGCGTGATTGTCGGGGAAGTAATTGCCAATTTCTATAGAAAAATCACTTAATTAGTTAATTTCATCATTTTCATTGTGCATATCATAAATAGTTTTAGTCTAATATGTGTTTTTTTATACTTTCGTTTCTTTCTTCTTTCTTTTTGTTGTGCTACTAGTCCTCATACAATGCATGCCGAGAACTAAATATCCTGAAGAAGATTGCTGCTACTTTGAACCGGAAAGAGAATTCAAGAAAAGAAGAAAACAACAAAAGCTTAATAAGGCAAAAGCACAATTGATTTTTGAATTGCAAACCAATAATTTTAAATTGACAATATGTGAGATATCAATCATAATACATCTTGATCTTGAAACATCTACACCGACATTTCTATAACTAGAATTTGGGATTGAAACACCAAGACATGATACTCGTGTTGTGTAGATCATCTTTGATTCTTTAGAGACAACAAGTACACAGGACACTCAATTAAATATAGAAGGTGAACTTGCATTTCAAAGTCTCAGATGTTTGAAAGATACATATTCTCATGTTGCAAATAAAGCTGGAATTCCAAGAGTTCCACCAATGACAAATGTGAATTTTTAGTTGCAGTCTACCCTTGTAATTATAAATCAACAAGATCGATTTGAAGGGGCAACCACTAAAGACCAACTCAACATATTGATAGTTTCAAGAAGATATGTGGTACTATGCAATTTAATAATACATATTGAAACAATTTACATGAGGTTTTACGCTTTCTTTTTAAGAGGGGAAGTAAAATTGTGGCGGAAAGCTTTGAAGCTTGAAGAAATAACCAATTGGGATACTTTGGTGCAAATTTTTCTAGTTGAATTCTTCCCTCCTAGTAAATAGCACATATTAAAGATGAGATGTACAACTTCAGGACATCGAGAAATTATATGAAGCATGGCAAAGGTTTCAATGCTTAGTCTCATCCTACCCTCACCATGGTTATGAGAGATGACAACTATTTAATCATTTTCACTCAAGATTGAACTGCGCTACATCAATTGCCTTGGACAATGCAGTTGGTGGTGTCTTTGCCACCACAAACATAGATGAAGTTTATAGGATAATTGAAAAGCTAGACAAGAATCACTATTATCTCATACATTAAAGAACAAGGAACGATGAAGAAGAAATGAGCTGACTCATTTTCATCTAGAGTTAAAGATGCTATGCAAAAGGCATTAGAAAAACTCAACTTGACATCTCAAGTTAATATGGTACAAGCTCCTAAAATTAAATGTGAGATTTGTGGAAACCTTGGTCACAAACAGAAGCATGCAACCTATTTGCTCAACAACATGAACAACAATTTGATCAAGTGAATACATTTGCACATATGCACCTAAGATACCATATAAAAAATATAGTATTGAAAATAAGAATCACCAACTTCTATCATATAAGGGGAGTCATTACTTTGGCAATCAAGAATCTTACCTAAACAACCTCAACAACCTTCTATAGTGCTCCTAGGACCACAATCATCTAAACTAAAGTTGGAGGAAATGATTCAGGAGATGATAAAAAACAAAAAGAGTACATGAAGCAGATGAACAACAAATATCTCGA
Source organism: Pontederia paniculata (assembly GCA_001647135.1). NCBI lineage: Eukaryota > Viridiplantae > Streptophyta > Magnoliopsida > Commelinales > Pontederiaceae > Pontederia > Pontederia paniculata. The sequence continues at coordinate 50,594 of LTAE01000482.1, read as the reverse complement.
CTGGCTACTCAACAAGTTGTTAGAAAACCAGATAGCCCTGCAAGCAAGCACATCAACAAATAGATCTCATGCCTTATCAGGACAACCAAAACCAAACTAAAGAGAGTAAGTTCAAACTGTGACTTTGATAAGTGGAAGAAATCTGCATGAGAGAGAATAAGATGGAGTAAATTCATCTCAATTAGAAAATGTTCAAACTTTACTTCAATAGTCTCTACAAACATTTAAGGTAGAAACCCAAACACCTATAGTACCTCCAAACACTGAACCAATTCCATCTAAGAAGAGTGTTGGTTACCCTCAAGCTTTATCCTTCCCTCAAAGAATGCAGACAACATAGGAAGAGAAGTAATTCTCTAGGTTTATCAAAGAAGCTTCAAATTATAATACTTCCTTTGTAGAAGCTCTCCAACAAATGTCTTCTTATGTTAAATTCCTAAAGGATATATTATCAAAGAAAATAAGATTGGATATCAAGGAAATTGTAACATTAACAGAAGGATTTAAGGAAGATGCTCCCTAGTTTAATAGGGAGCACCATGGTTCCTAGCATCTCCACCATCGGATGATAAATAAACGGCAGATGCAATTTTCTGCTCAATCGGGTGATAAAGACCTATTTATTTTAAGTGAACCGGTCAAATTAATAGAGGTAGAAGTGTGAAATCTTCTCTCTCCTCAGAAAAATCTAGGGCACGTTCTCAAGCGCTGCCGCTCCACACGATTATTTTCTTCTCAAGCGACGCCGACGCTGCCTTCACCGAAATCCGCATCCCCCTTGCCTTCGAGCGGCTGACATCGCCAGAAATAAGGTCATCCACGTCCGCTTTGCCTCCTCGCCATTGAGATCGCACTCCTTGACGTTGAGATTGTCGACGTTTGTTGCCTCCTCGACGCTGCAAAATTTCCCCTCGCCGCCTCGACCTAGAGATCTGGCTACCTCTCAATGTTGCCCACGCCGCCTTCGCACCCATGACTTCACCACTGTCGCTCTCCGCCACGACCTAGAGCGCCGCCCCGACCTTGACGTTGCATTGTTGCCCCTCGTCGCGGCGACCTGGAGCTCCGCCCTGACCTAGAGCGCTTGTACATGTTGCAGTGCTTTAATATGAAATCATTATTATCAATTTATCATTGCATTTGGTTTGAACGTCATCACCTTCAACTGATCTTTGAATTTTTTCTGGTTATATTGGTTCAGTATCATTTTGGTACATTGTACTACTAGTGGTAAAGATATTACGTGCAAAAAATCCTGGGCTTACATATGGTACTTTCAGTATTTAGTAACTTGATCCCTATTTGTGATATAGAAGTTTTAAATTACTTGATATACCATTTAACTAGGTCACGAATTATCATACGGAATATTAGAGATGGCTTTAATAATTCAGAAACTATGAAACCAACTGCTGATTTTTTTAATGCCATTTTTTAGGTACTTTGGACTACTGAATGTATATTCTTTAGTTCTATTAACGTTGTGTACTCGTGTATAAGGTGATGCTTCATTATTTCCTTTGATATGCACTTGTTTCCATGGATCCTTTGAAGGGCCCGAGTTGTTAATCTTTTTTGCTTGTTGTGGATCACAGGAATCTGCTGTGATCACAAGAATACACTGACCACCTACCCCTCCTACGCTACTCTCACTTTCTGCCGACATGAACAACATTCTCGAAGGTAAAGATTTCCTCAATAGATCACTTGGTTCCTAAGATATCAAGTTATTTTATGCTATTTTTTTAAATCATTAATGGATTTTTTTAAAATTATAGAATAAGGTCTTGGTTTATTTTTTATATTTTTTGATATTTTTTCGGCATTTTCCTTAATGTTGTTTATGCTAAATATCTCTAGGCCTTGGTTTGCTTGTATTGTTTTATTAAAGGTGATTTGATGAAGTAATTTACAAGTTCTTGATCAATGCAATGAAGATATTCAGAAGAGATTATTATTGAAGCTGAAAATGTGGAAGACGAAATTAGTGAGGAGATTAATGTTAGAAATTATGACGATGAAAACTATGTGAAATATTTTGACCAACCAAAGCCTTATATTGGCATGACATTCAATACTGATGACGAGGCATACAATTATTATAATATGTGTGACAGATCGATTGGTTTTTTGGTCAGAAAAGATGTTTCACATAAGTCTAAGATCATGGGAAATATTATAAATAGGAAGTTTGTTTGTTCTAAAGGACACAAGAATTTGAAGCAAAATGTTGGAAAGATATTTAAAAAAAGAAGAGAAATTAGGGAAGATTGCCATGCTCATCTATATATTGGATTAAGAAAGGATGGAAAGTGGGAGCTAAGAAAAATATATGCACAACATTGTCATCCTTTAACATCTTCTTCAAAGATAGATTTTTTGCGTTCACACAAGAATATCTCGAATAGTTCTAAAGAAGCCATTGACCAACTACAAAAATATGAAATGGTCCATCGAACATAGCCAAAGCACTTAAATTGTCAGGTGATTCACACATAACAACCAAGATTGTATTGATCACTTGAAAGCAAAAAGGAAAATAAATTATGGTGTTGATTGCCTTAATGTTATATCTTATTTTCAAAGTAAGATAAATGATGATTCTGAATTCTTTCATAGATGAGAGTTGGATGAAAATGACACTGTAATGAATTTCTTTTGAGCTGATGAAAGATGCAGAGATAGTTACATAACTTTTGGTGATGTTGTGGTATTTGATACAACATATCATATAAACAATTTAAGAATGCCATTTGTTCCCTTCACTGGAATTAATCATCATAGGAGGTCATGCTTATTCGGTTGTGCATTAATAGCTTATGAGACTGAAGATACATTTACATGGTTGTTTGAAAAGTGGTCTGAATACATGAACGAAAAACATCCCATTTGGATAATTACCGATCAAGATATTGCAAGGTTTTTCCACACATCCAACACATATTTTGCATTTGGCACATTGGAATAAATGCAATGACTCATCTACAAGATTTATATGCACGAGGCGGTTTATACAAGATTAAACAAATGGCTTTACGAATCGGCTAGTGTAGATGAATTTGAAGTGGGTTGGCTTTTTTTTGAAGTAGCAATATGATATTCCAAATGGCCATTGGCTAGAGATTATGTTCAACAAACGCAGACGATGGGTCTCATTGAATTTCAAGGATCTTTTCACAGCAGGTATGCATTAACTTTCAATGCATTTTTTGAAATTAAGGCAGCCTTAGAGTTGATAGTGTGAAAATCTTCGATGTAAAAGATTGAAGGGAAGAATATTGTGGAGTTTATTCGTCATGAGAACATTTCCATAAATGCTCTTGCAAGACATTTGAACAAGAAGGAATATTTTGTTCTCATATTTTAGGTATTCCTAAAAAAAAGGAGTGGGAGTTATACTTGAGGAATATGTCCTTCATCGTTGGACAAGTGCGAGATATTCGAATGCCCATGCAATTTATTATAAAGAAAGATCTTCTCAAGATTTTATAACTCATATTAAAAAATTGTCTTGGATAAGTAATATTTAGAAAATAGAAGAAATAGTTTGATTTCACCTAAATATTTACAGTTTGGAGACTCAAGTATAAACGATGCCATAAAAAAAATCAGAGCCTTTAACATTGTAAATCAACTGACTTCTATTGAAGAAAGTGCAAGTCAAGTAAGTTCTAATGATGTTCTTGCAAGTCAACCTATTTCTCTCTACCCACAAGAACCAACATTTGCTATACGCGATCCACTTCGTATTAAAGGTAAGGGTAGACGAAAAAATGTTGGAAGGATTAAATCTAGAGTTGAAACTTCTATGTCCCAAAATGGTTCTAAAAAGAGGAGTTGTGGATATTGTGGAAAGTTATGAACAAAGTTATGCATTGATTTATGGATCTAGTTACGTGCAGCAATATATATGCAATTTGATCTAATATTAAAGCTTGTATTGTCTCAGTTAGACATATGACTTTGATAAAAATTATTGACAACTATTTTATTTGACACCATTTATACCATCCTATTAGGTTGACCCCAGGATTGGTTTGTTAATTATGTTCATAATCAGATGAGATGTTTAACACACAATCTAAACACTAACCCCAAAGTATATAAATTCATGTTCTTCATTATTCCACTACTAGATATGATTGATGGAAGGATATAGTGGTAAGGAAAAATATGGAACAATTCTTTCTCTGTTAACCTTTCCAGCTTTCGAATAATGCTTAAGGGCTTAATCATAAGCAAACATACGCAATGCACATTTGTTTTTAGCACAATACCATAGGAAAAAAAACACGCAGGTGTTTGTTCTATTACATTGGTTAGAAGAGTAGAAACTGAAGCATAATAGAGAATTTGGATCATCTATAATAGTGCTTTCGACGAAAGACCAAAGCACAAAAAAGCTAGTAAAAAGCACAAATTTGAATACTCGGGTAGATCCTCGCAAAAATTAAAAGTAGTTCAAATATTCAATCAAAACTATAGTGTTTTCTATTACATATTTCGAAGATAAATCAAGTAGATATTACATAAGACAAAATACAGGATCATTCCAACAATGAAATACAATATTTTCTCTCTTTTGAGTCTTCAAATTACATCCTCGCATAGTGCAACCTTATTCAGCAACCGTACAAAAATGATCCTATTTTTGTCCTCTTTGCGTCTTTGTATTTCTAGTGTTTCTCTAGCATTAAACAATGCTATTAGAATAACCTTGTGTCGATCTTCTACGATTGGATCCAACCACAAAAAAACCACAATCATGGGATGGAGATTTGACCTGCAAAGAAGCAAAAGTGTTATCTTAATTTATTTATAATTCATTAACAATGTAATATTAAACTGTAAGATATATATACCCAAAAAAGAGGGCATCCCCAAAATCACCTTCCTGAATTATTAGTTGTCCATGGTGTGTTTAACACCACCTTCTGTACGCATGCACAAAATGGAGTGTCCTCGCAATATGAAGGGTGAGAGAAGCAAGACACAAAAGATGGCATCTTAATGTGTGCAATGTCCTTTAATAGAAGAATCAATGACCTATCCATCCAACATCCCAAAAAGATTTTAGCACTCTTCTAAAATATTTAGAGACAAAAAATTGTCCATAAATTTGTAACATAGAACAAGAGGATCAGAAGGTTGTTAAAGTTGTAACAACATATTACAACACAATTATAAATCCACAAGCCATGAATAAGGTGCAACCAGATAGACAAACATAGATAATTAAATGGATACAAAGAGAATGACATTGCATCTATATATGGATAGCCAAAATCGAAGTGGTTAAAAAAAATGGTTGATCGATGCACTAAAATAAATGGATGGAATGATCAAAGATTTTAAAATGAAATACCAAACAAATATTTAAAAGTGGCGCAGTTAGTAGTTGCAAATTAATAAACCTTCAATTGTAAGTTTTCTTGTCCGATTCATTCTCTAGCTATAGAGATTAATTAATTGATGTCATTGCTCTGGGAAGATATATATATGTACTATTCGTGCATGATTGTTTGCATTATATTCTCCTTAATTTTTTGTATAATTTATTGTTTGCATTTGCAAGCATCGTCTGCTTCATGCGTTTGGAAAAACAAGGAAAAAAGAACAAACCAAAAAGATCAAAACTTTTAAAACAAACAACAAACAAATATTTAAAAGAGGAGTAGTCAATAGTTGAAATTGGAGAGATAGAATAATTCAAGAAAAAGAGAAAATGGCAGAGATTAAAGGAGCAATTAGTAGTTGCAACCAAAAAGATCGAGGCAGATGTGATGAAGCTGAAGTTGCGAGTCTGTAAGTTAGTACGGGTCGGGGCGGCGAAAAGATGAGTCTCTAAATCAAGATGCAGAGGCAATTGCTTGGGAGAAAACTCCTCAAGGGAAAAAATATTACAAAGGTAGAGATTAAAAGGAAAAAAAGATGCACAACAACAAGCAAAAAAGATGAAAAACTTGGGTCCTTCGAAGGATCGATGGAAAGAGTACAAATTAACCGAAAATAAGGAAGTGTTACCTTAGAACCAGAGAAGATATCAGAAGCATACAAAGAAAACTAGGGGCGATGATGCAGCACGATCTCTAGGTCAGGGCGGGGATCTCAGTGGCGAGAAGACAAGGCGGAGGTGGACGATGCAGATTCCGGCGAAGGCGACATTTGTACAAGCGCTCCAGGTCAGTGCGGCTCTCCAGGTCTCCCCGGCGAGGGCAAACAACGCAGCGTCAAGGTCGGGGCGGCGCTCCAGGTCGCAATGGAGAGCGACATGTTGGTGAAGTTGTGGGCAACGAGGGGAAAGTTTGCAGCGTCGAGGAGGCAACAAACGTCGGCAATCTCAGCATCAAGGAATGGGATCTCAGCGGTGAGGAGGCAAGGCGGACGTGGACGACCTTATTTTCGGCGATGTCAGCCGCTTGGAGGCAAGGCAGACGTGGATTCCGACAAAGGCGGCATCGCTGGAAAAGAAAACATCGTGTCTAACGGTGGCGCTTGAGAACATGCCCTAGGTTTTTATGAGTAGAGAGAATATTTCAAACTTTTATACCTCTATTAATTCAACCGGTTCACTTAAAATAAACTGGTCTTTATCACCGATTGAATAGAAAATTGCATCTGCCATTTATTATCATCCAATGGTGCAGATGCTAGGAAGCATGCTGCTCCCTATTAAACTAGGGAGCACCCTTACAAGTTACCACATAAACTGAAAGACCCTGGGAGTTTTTATGTACCTTGTGAAATTGGATAGTGGGAGTGTCATACCTTCCCTAATTTGTGACATATTAAATGCAATAGAGCAAAAGCCAACAAACATGATATTGCAACTAGTCGATAGGTTTGTTAAACACCTAAGAGGGATCTTAGAGTATGTGTCAATTCGAGTTGGAAAATTTTTTATTCCCGTGAATTTTATAGAGGAAGACTCTACCACACCATCAATACTTGGAAAACCTTCTTTAGCTACTACATGTGATATCATTGATGTGAAAAATGGGAATTGCAATTCCATATTGGTGAAGAAAAAATAGAGTTCAACTTATCTCAAATAATTAAGAAATCAGCTTATGAAGTGGTTTATGAAGATTATGACCTAATTGAAGAGGTAGTCTAGGAATTTTTAGCTATTTCACATATAAGAATATTTGATCAACCACCATGTGTAACTAAAGGCAAGCGTCAATCTATAGTACAAGTACATCTCAATTGTTGAAGGAAATCAAGCATAATGAGCAGGGCTATGAAATCAATTATCATACACATTCCTCTATATGTACTATCACAATCCAAGAAGACTAACCTTATTGCAAATAAACAACCTCAACTGAACCTGATAATACTCAATCCTTGAGTTTAGATGAAATCCCCTCCATCAAATCTCAAGTATGAATTCGTAGGACTAGATTCCAGCTGCCCCATTATTGCTAGTTGAGCTCTATCAGAAGATCAACTGAGTCAGCTGCTTAATGTGATTAGGACAAATAGGAGAGAAATTGGATACTCAATTGGTGATATTAAAGGTATTAACTCATCACTCCACATGCACATAATTCTCCTAGAAGAAGATTCCAAACCATCTATAGAGGGATAATTAAAAAAGATGGCAGCAGAGAGTTCTTTCTTAACTCTTGGCCCACTTATGAGGATCTATCCCTTGATTCCTGAGTCCACTAGAAGTTGATGACCTAGAAGATGACATGACACTCCACTTCAGATTCTTCAACAAAGATTTTTCTTGGACTCTCGTAGATTTCTGTAGTGCCTACAATTTCTCCCACAAACCCTCCGGAAGAAGAACACCAAATACAAACCTAGCGAAGTATGGACTTAAGTCACATGGGAGAATGACTTGTAATCTGCCAAGCTAAGTCCACTTCATTTCAGAACGATCTCTTATTTCTAAAAGGTCTTAGCTAACACCCTATTTAGGTGATACAACACTGAAGCTAAGGGTAGAGAGGATAAACTCTATGTAATTTGGTGTTTATTGAGTTGAAGAAGATCAACCTCAATCACATGTTTACTGAATACCTATCCTGATTAACATATAAAAATGGCCCAATTGTTATCGACAGATCGATCACACCCATCATGGAGGAATGTAAACTAGACCTGTCTAAGCTGCTTGTCAAGAGAGGGACGACTAAGTTAGACCTATCAATTATGCTGAGCATGAATATTCTCAACATCGTGGACAACAAATATTGCACAAGGAAGGAACTAGGAGTGCTTGACGCTAGAGCGAAGAGCCCCTTACTTGGTCGTGACAACTACTAAATATCAAGCCTCTACCTCTTTGAATGATCTACTTTTCGAGCAAAAGAAACATATGACCCTAATGGAAATGATTATTGTTCAAAATCGAGAACCACGAGAAGAGAATAAGAAGCCACATGAAAAACTATTGGTGACTTCAAACCAACCCAGAGCCCACTTCGAAGAGAGCTCCACGAAAGCTTCTCTTTCCCTCAACATGTGCAACAATCTCCGTGCTTGGCTTCAACATTGAGGATAGTGTTGGGATGAAGTCCAGAGAGGTTATGATATGATCTTCACTCCACTCTTATTCATTTACCTTCATACCATGAAGTTTCTTTTTCTCTTCTAATCATAATTATGTTTTTGTTTCTTTTGTCCATTTTCTATCATACCCACACAAATCTTGTGTATTACACCTATACTCGTAATGACCTCTATTTCTGAAATAAGATCATATGCATACATCTATTGAGACATCCATTAGTATCACACATATGATGTTGCTCAACGCTCCTAACATCCTCATCGAGTATTCTAAGAAGAAAATATGAGTATATGTTAGGAGAAACTTCTTTTTTCTTTCACACCCGTGGAGATCTCACGAAAAAAAGAGGGTGTGAACAAGGAACCTGAAACTGAAATGTGAAAACATGTGAGTTGTTAAATGAACTAAGTCAGTTGCTAGAATTTTTGGGTAAAAAAGAATTCCTAGATCTAATGGGAGGCTCTGACATGTAGATAGTAAGGTTGTGATTTCGAATTGAATTAAGCATAATCTTCAATGACTCTTGGAATTGCTGATTTAGGTCTAGAAGATGCTATTCATAGTGCATTATATAAACTTCCTTTGTTGCAAAATTGTCTTATTCCTTGTGTTGCGATCTTCGCATCAGAAACTCAATTGCCTTAATCTTAATTCATTTACTCGAGGACAAGTAGATGTTCAAGTCAGGAGAGATTTGATGCGTGGCATCAAGAGCATGATATTTTGATCTTTGAAATTGTATTGAACACTACTTTTGAGTTTTATTTTGAATGTAAACCCCAAATTTTATACTCGTTTCTGTCTTTCCCATGAAACATCTTGTTATGTCTAAAACTCAAATTTTCTTTTTATATTTTGAACCAGTTGGTGCTGCACTTTGTCTTTATTTCAATATTTTGGAGAAGAACATAAGTCTACACCCGCATATCCAGAATGTCACATCCAAGCAGCACAAGTCAGGAAAAGACAATCACCAAAAGCTTGGAGTATCCTAACAACTCATAATTTGCAGAGGAACTCAAGAAAATATTCTCTACAAGGACAAAAAGCGACACATGTCTACTTAGTGAAGGGGATATAAAAGCACAAGGAAAGGGAAGATGAAGACATCTTGACACACAAAGGAAGAAGGTAACCATAGAAAGAGTAGACAAACCAGAGAAGAAAAAGAAGAAGATAAGGTAGAAGACGATGACGAAGAGGATTTCCAAACTTTCTATTTGCATTTTGGATCACGATGAACTGTTATAACTAAACTTACATTCTAGAGTTAGTTGTTAGAGGATGATTTAGTTCGATTTGCATTTTGGTTGAGTTGAATGAAACTGTTTTGGATTTCTAATTTCTATCAGCTTTGTTGTCTGAATATTTACTTGATTTGACTTGTGAATGGATTTAAGCTAGGAAACTATTTCCTTTTTACATTTGGATTCGAAGGATGATACATCTCGGGAAGGAGGCACTTATACGAATCCGAATGGTTCATAGTCCTTGGATTCCACTTGAATTGATTGTGTGGTTTGTGAATTGTGATTCATTAATGGACCGGATTTTATTGCATGATTGTGAGAAATCTATCAGGTTTCTAAAAGATTTAAAGCAATTGGGAGATCCTGTCTTGTTAATCGGATGATAAACTCTATTAGCTAATTCTTTAGATTGTTGGTGAATTAATTATATGCCTAAAGGCCATTGAACAAGGATAACTCAATCGATTAGTATAGATATGCTTTAGATCTGCATTTCAAATCTTTGATGATTGTGTAGATCTATGTATTTGAAAATGGATCAGTGATCCCTCTCTTGACTAGGATTTCATTGCAACCTATTAACCCTGCATGTCAATGTACGAATCTAAACTCAATCATCACCTCATCTAGAGTAACTCTAAAATCTCATTTATTATTGCATTCATTCAATTCTTCATCTGCAATTTGTTAGTTATGTAGTTTCTAAAGAATTTTTGAAAATATAAACATTAGCTAGTTGATACTTTTACTTTTATATTTCAAATCTAACATTTTCTCTAGGATTAGTTGTTATATTAAATTGGAGTGATTTAGTATCTTTAGTCTCATTAGCTTTCCTATGAATTTGATACTTGAAGTACTGCAACTGATTGTTTTACACTTTCAACATCATTGCATGTTTAAGGTTTAAAACTATGATATTGTCTTTTGTTTATCATAATTCTGTATATATGTTGTCACAATCTTACTTGCATAATTGTACATGAATATGTATTTGATTAAACATTAGACACCACACATCGTGAGAAAAGATAGGATTCCTGAAGATGAAGAAAAGGTAAAGACAATCCGAGATTGGTTTGTCCTAAATATTGTATGTGAGATTTGAAGTTTTCATTATTTATCTATTTTCTATTTGAAGATTCATTTGAGATCTTAGCACAATTGTGCTCCGACTGCAAACTTGTTGAAAAAATATATAAATGGGATGAAAAGACTGAAAACGTTTCAAGATTATCAAAGATAAACTCACGAATGCACATATTTTTGCTTTGCCAAGTTTTGACAAAATATTTGAAATAGATTGTGATGCAATTGGAGTAGGAATTGCTCGAGTGCTTTCTCAAGAAAAGCGACCAATTGCAATTTTTTAGTGAGAAACTAAGCGATGCAAGGAAAAAGTGGACCACATATGGCAAGGAATTCTATGTTGTTATTTGTCCTTGAAACATTGAGAACACTATCTCATCGGTAAAGAATTTGTACTCAATACTAACAATGAAGAATTAAAACAACTTATAGAAATGAAAAATTAGCAAAGGCATGTATTCAAAGTGGATTAAGAGAAATTTCCCTATTGATAATGGCACAAGGCTGGTGTTGAGAACATAGTAGCTTATGCATTGAGCCAAAGAGTCAATTTAATAATTATATTGAGGTATGAGATTATTAGTTTTGATTGCTTATGCGATACTACGAGGATGATGATGATGATGATGATGATGATGATGATGATGATGATGATGACAATTTTAGGATGATCTGGCTAAATATTAAGCAAAACGAAGGTTGTGAATGGCTCCTACATTCACGAGGGATTCCTAATGAAATGGACTTTGTTTGCCTCATACATGTGTGCATGGAAAGATGGTTATAGATTTACATGAAGGGGACTTGGAGCTCTTCTTGGGTGAAACAAGGCCATTGCCTTGTTAAAGAAAGTTTTTATTAGCCACAGTTGAAGAGATATGTTGCAAAAATAGTAAAACAATATTATACTTTCCATATTGCAAAAGGCACATACAAAATATAGGTCTTTACACTCCATTACCTAAGCTAGAACACATATAGGAAGATTTATCCAATGATTTTGTCTTGGGATTGCCGATAACTCAAAGAGCTATGAATTCAGTAGAAAGACGACAAATATCATCAATATTGCTCGTCTATTTTCAAAGAAATAATGCGTTTGATTGGGATGCCGAAATCTATAACTTTTGATAGAGACTCAAGGTTTCTCAGTAATTTTTGGTTGACATTACGAAGGCTATTTAATTCATCCTTAAATTTTAGTAACACATCGCATCCACAAATAGATGGACAAATAAAGGTTGTTAATAGGACTTGGGGAGTATGATATGCAGTATCTGCATGAACTGTCCTCGTCGATGGGACCTCTCTTTGCCTCGACCGAATTTGCATATAATAGTTTTGAGCATCGAATTACTGGAAAAAAAACCTTTTCCATTGTTTATGTGCATCCACCTAGACATTTTCTTAATCTTCTTCCAATTTCTCAATTGCTAGGAGCTAATGTCACAACAACATATATGGCAAAGAAAGTTTGTGATGTGCAAGATGAAGTTTGACAAAAAGATAGAAGAGATAAATGCAAAATACAATGTTGGAGCAGATGAACATCGAAGGAATGAAGTTTATAATGAAGGCGATGGTGTCATGATTTTTCTACTCAAAGGAAAAATGTCGCAAGGTATTAGCAACAAGTTGAAATAGAAGAAATATGGTCCGTTCAAGATTTTATAAAAAAATAGTGATAATGCTTATATGTTTGATTTACCAAAGGACATTGAAATATCAATATTTTTAGTATCATCGATATTTTTCCTATTATCTATCAAGATCTATGTATTATGATGCCAACTCGAGAACGAGTTAAACTTTGAGGGGTGAAGAATTGATGAAAAGGAGATAGTTCTTCTGAACAATGAGTTGAAGGAAAAATTGAGTTAGATGGTTTTTTTTTACTTCTCTTTAGTTTTACAAGGTTGTGAATTATGTTTTGCACCCTTGAGAACCAGAAGATAAGAGAGTTCCTTATGCACTAATTTTAAGTGAAAGAACAGAGGGCGTGCAATCTTCTGGTTGGTGGTTCTCATTAGTTGTGAATCAAGCATCGAGAGATCAATATTACAAAAGCAGCTTGATTCGCAAATATGCTTTGGTGAGGTTTTGGATCTTATTAAATTGCTACATATTTTATCCTATTATTATTGATAGAATCTAAGCATTTTTATAACTGAGACTAACTTTAGATGTTTATCATGGATTGAGTTCATATTCTATTTCTTAATTTCTATTGTGTTACTTTCTAATTTTTCATATTAATCCTAAAATAAAAAAAAATAGTCTAGTACTTTAGTTGTTGGTCTCATTTCTTGAATTCTTATATTTTTCAATTTAATTGCTTAGCTTGATTATAATGATTAATACTATAATTGCTTTTGCCTCACTTTGGATTTGGATACCCATAGTACCACAATTGAAGTCATACACTTACGATAGATATTGTATCTATGAATTTAAAACTAGCACTTATTAATGTTTATAGTTCTGCACATTTAGTGTCATAATCTTGTTTACTTTTCTTGTGTAGGAATCTGAACCTGACTCATAATTATACATACTGATGCGCGTCGTGTAATAGGTCAGGTTGTAACATAAAAGATCTGATTGTGACACAAGTTGTAACAACTCTAATGACACCCGATCGTTCACTATAAATGCAAGTTTTAAAATTTATAAATCATCAAACCACTATTGCTTCCACAAGCGCACGGGTAGTTGCAGTACTTTTGGGTGGATCCACATGATTGGTCGACTAGGTTTCCAAGAAGATTCTTAACTCAACTGCACTAGATCAAGGAGAAAATATTGTTGATGGGGGTTTGTTTTTGGATTTTTAAATACGAGAAAGTAAATAGAGAAAATATTAATGATAAAAACATTTCCAAGGCAAAGTCCCACCCTAAGCTCGTTTGTAGTTGTCAAACATTAAAAACGAATTAATCGATTATATAAAGAGTTCAAAGAACAAAACCATGCAACATTGCACTGCTCATTGATCCAATCCAAGAACTTATTGTTTAAACTCTTAGATTGATCGAGAAAGTTATCAAGGGGAAAGATCCACTATCGTCACAAGAATACCCCCTGAAATCCTTAAAAATAATACGCACAAATCAATCTGTTAAGTCGTCACAACCCTTCGTCACAAGCTGGCATGTTTCCTTTTATTATGCCAGATTCTTTTGCATGCAACCCCAAATGATCCTGTCAAGGCTTGGTCCAAGTGAGGATGTATATACAAGGACTCAATTTGGTGCTGAACTCAACATATGGATCGTCACAATCAATCGTCAGTAGCAAACACTCCTCATCGTGACAGGTTCTCCGATCACACGACCTTGGGCGATCCTAGTCAAGGGTAATCCCAATTAAAGAAATGCTACCGGGACTACTGATAATTACTGATCCTTTCCGAAAATGCACACCTATTGGCCGTCTTGGCGTGAAACATATTAAACAAGGAATAGTCACACATGTCTGTCATAAGCGAGTTGTTCTTCAACAGTCGTGACTGATTCCTCGGTCACATGAATCTGGATGCTCCAGTCAAGGGTTGATCTAGATGAAGAAGAACGATCTTAGACTTAGGTATATGATTACTTCAAGGATGTCCCAATTCTCGATAGTTGCGACAGATTCCTTGTTTACACAATCTTGAGTTTGACCCGAATGAAGAAAATCAATAAATTGATAAAAAAATCAAGAAAATATTATTTCTCAACAATTGTGCAGATTCCTTGATTACACAGCCTCGGGTGATCTTGGTCAAGACTTGACCCAAATAAAGAGATACAACTTCACAAAATATTAAAGATATGCAAGTCTTTCGAAATCGACAAAGGATAAAGTCAACCAACTTCCGTTGCATTAACTTGAGAAAGATCAAGCATTCCACAAGTAACTCTTTCTCGGTTAAATCAAAATGCAAAATTGATTTCTAGGTTCATCACAACCTCATCACAAGCGTTGTCACAAGTGCAGTCGCAAGCGAGATTGTTATGTGCGATAATTTCCCAGTTGTGATAGATGCGCAACTTATGAGTGATTCGTTTCAGGCTTGTCTCGTATGGGAAACCTACACTTGAGAGGATGATCATGTGCACAAAACTATCACCATAAAACATTCACAAGCATTAAACACATGGCGGTTAAGAATCAAACTTGCGATTTAATTGAAAGATTACAAATGATTCATAGATAAAAAACATGAAAACCATAGAGTCTGTATGGGCTTCATAGAGCCTCAGAAATAAATTAAGCTAGCCCCTAAGTCCCATGAGGGATAGTAGGAACATTGTGCGAAAACTAGAAGAAAAACTAAAGGCTTGGAGGCGACTTCTTCCTTGTTGTCGCCAAGAAATTCTCTGGCCGGACTTCCCTGTGAATGGTGTTGATATCTCTTTAAATAGACTCCCTCAGGTTTTCTCTTCATCGTGTTTTGGTCAAGGGGGAATTCACCATGACCGTGTAATCGAGATCTCCAATAACTTCCGGCAATTTGCTGTTATGATCTTCAATTAACTACTGGTAGTTTGTTTCAAACAAATTCTCTTGCGGATCAAGACATCCCTTGTGATTCCTTTCCTTATTTGTCCATATTTGATTTTTGAATTGTGATTTCTTGAATTGTGGTTGTATTCCTTTAAACCGCCATTCTTTCCTTAGTTGGTTTGCAATATGTTTCCATAATTGGGGCCGACTTGAATATGAAACTTTCTTTGCCTCTTGATTATGGGGATTCCCTTCATCAATGTGGCGAATTAAATTTGAATTGAAGGGCTGAATCCTTGCTTGCCTATTTCTGCATTTAGCTCTAAAATTGCATAATAAATCCAATTTTATGATGATATACATTTTTTCCTAAAAATGAGTTAGTCAAATATAGAAATGTTGCAATCTGGTAAAAAATAGGCAAGAAAACCACAAGTGGCATGCAAAACACGACCAAAAGGTGACATGAATGAGGGGTGAAAATGGTGTTTTTAGCCACCCATCAACTACCGCAAGCTCGAATCTTCGCTTGTCCTCAAGAAAAATTAGGGAATTTAAGAAAATAATCACACTAGAGAGAATAAACATGTTAGCAAACGAGTCCAATTGCACATCACATTCCAGCAACATTTAAAGTATGTTTTTAATGGATTATCCTTTAGTTTTAGATCACTGAAGATCGGACCTATGCATGATTATACTCATGAGGCCCTTGACAACTTGCCACATCCACCTTTTAGAGCTAAGAATTCATCACTCAGATTAACAAGCTCAAAACTCCTATTTCCTTATAGTAGAACAATCCCTAAGTGTTCAACAGTTTTCTTCCCTTATCTTGAATAGGATGTATGAAAATCCTCAGAAAGGAAACATCACAATAACACAACTAAATTGTATAAGACCTTTGGAGGGTGTGACAAGATATAGACATTGGGTCATGCCAATGAACTCTATAGCTGATCTTGCTTTGGGCGCTCTATGGGGTTCAACTAACCC
This sequence comes from Pontederia paniculata, assembly GCA_001647135.1. Taxonomy (NCBI): domain Eukaryota; kingdom Viridiplantae; phylum Streptophyta; class Magnoliopsida; order Commelinales; family Pontederiaceae; genus Pontederia; species Pontederia paniculata. The sequence goes on along the minus strand of LTAE01000482.1, from coordinate 34,244 downwards.
TCTTTTCTCTTTGTGGGGTTAGATTAACCCTCTTTATTTTTCAAGCTTATCCTCACAGTGGGGTTCAACTAACCCTCTTTTATGTGGGGTTCGACTAACCCCCTTGATCACTCAAGCTCAGATGTTTTATGGTCGTCACAAGTGGTATTACAAGCTGGGTGGTGATGATGGTTGTGACGTTGATTATGACACAAAAAATCACTTTGGTTTTCACACATGGAGGGTTTCACTCATATTCTTACTCTTGATCTACCTTGGGGAAAATAGGAGGACTGGACTATTACCTGATAGTCAAATTAAAAAAATCTAAGAGTTGTTATGGTAAATGTAAAGTTTTTGCGTGAACTTTTATCCAAAACTAAGGTGTTAGAGCTATTTGTATTTCATAAAGGGATGTTGAGTGATTTTACAAAGGACATGAATGCAAGTAGGTTATATATCTCTAATGCTCCCTAAACAATGCTAGAAGAAACAAGGGAAATTTTGAAGTGGTTAGAGACAATACAGGTTAAGAGTTAGGGTTAGTTATATTAGTAGAAGTCAAGGAAATATTTCATATCATTCATATCTTGAGGTTACATTTGTCGAGTTTCACAATCTTACCTTTATGCTTCCAAAATCTGTCAACCTAGAGTGTCAGATACCTCAAGAAAATAAAAGATAACAAAAGATAACAAAAGAAAAATTTCCAAGAACATCGAAAAACACAACAAAATACACCGTGGTAGTACAAAAAGTGGAAAAGAGATATACCATGGTGCCTTATTGCAAGCTTATCCAAAACACTATCCTAAATGTTTGAATAAGTGACAAGGCTGATCTCCCTCAGTCGGAGTCATCGTCGTCTTCTTTAGTCGTATTTGGTGCTTCTATCAGCTTCCTCGGTGCGACCACTTCTCGCTTGGTCTTGGATTGTGACACTTGGATTTGAGCATTCTGCACGATGAGCGTATGGACAAGGCCAAGGATCTCTCAAATGTCTTCAGTGGAGTCTGTCCGGGCTGATGCCAGAGAAGCTGTGCTACTGGCAAGCTTCTTCTTGCGCGGGTTCTCGGTGGTGATGCTGCCGGTGACGCTGGTGGTAACAGGGTTGGAAGTGGTACATGCCTTCCTCTTCTTCTTCTTTGGTATGAGTGTGGGCATTACCGTGGTGTCTTCATTCTCCTCGTCCAACTGGATCAACCAATTCTGCCCCTTCATGATGCTCGTTTTTGCAGGGCAGTGTAGGAGGAGCATGTTGTCGGTGTGATCAAAGCGGAGGTAGAGGCCATCGTCCTTCTAGTAGAGAAACTTCATTGGATGAGGTTCGGAATGTTGATGTATCCACTTCCCTTTGCCGATCGGAGTTCCGCGAGGCTAAGTCCGAGGCTTGTAGCGATGGGGGTGATGAGGGCGCTGATGTAGATGGCACCGATGGTACTTGAAGAGAGGTTGACCAGGTAGTATAGGAGAAGGGTGGACACGATGGTTGTGGTGACACCGGGGGCATCTAGAATCTAGCCTCTGGGGGGCTTCCTTCGTTTCCTCCTCTGGTGGTGATGCATTGAGATCATAGGAGGTGGTAGGGAATCGAGGCAATGGAATCTCCTTTGTCTTCTCAACCTCTGGTGTAGTTGTCATCGATGGAAATTCAGTAGATGTGGTCGTCACCTATAGTGGCACCTTTGGTGTCTTAGAGTTGTGCAGTATCGGTTGTGACAATTCGTCCTTCTCTTTAGGCTTTAGAGTCTTTGTTGCTCGCAAGATGAGGGAGATGTTATCTTCCTCAATTTCTTCTTCCTTCCAGTCGATGGTGTGTGGTCCATTAGATTTGGAACGATAGACGACCTTCTTCTTGATCTTCTTCCGCTTGTTATCCGTCCATTGCTTCTTCTTCTGGCTACGGGTGGACACTATCTTGTCAGGGAAGAACATGTCGCGTGCGCTCAGAGAAAGAACAAATTTGTGTGGCTCTTTTCACATGAAACATGGAGCAAGTGCTCAGGGAGGCAAAAATTCAAGAATTAGGAGGCAAGGTAAGGTGGGTTTAGGGTTTTCCGTGGGGGTATATATACGCGAGGGCGGTTGATAAGGCGGTGAAATATACGATTGTGATGGAAAGTAGTTATGATGGCGGCTGTGATGGAAAGCGGCAATGAAGGTGAGAAAAGAGTCATTTGATTGCGTTGATCTTAGTGCGGATGCGATGATTGTGATGATGGCATGTGCAGGCGGATATGAAAGTAGTTTAAATTTGAACATCGTTGAGTCCCAAGAATATTGCAAATCCGTGATTTAGTGGGTTTTAATGGCTGGATGAGTTGATTCCTCCAACACGCCACCGCAAGCTTGCTTTTTGGCCCAAGTGTTTGAATATTGAGTTCTGCACTGACTCAACCCATAATCAGGCTCATCATAAGTGGTGCATCACTATGAGCCCGTGACTGACTTGTTACATGTACAAAACATAGAATCAAAATTTTTTATTAGTACAAAACGACTTACAATCACAAGCTTATGGGTTGTTGTGCATCACAACTTTTAAACTTCCATGTGTGATACCTCAGATTTATGCCGACAATCCTAAGACCTGAAATAGAAAAAGAAAAAAAAGATAAAATGAAATCCTGGGATGCCTCCCAGTTCGCTCCCTAGTTATAGTCCTTGGTTGCACATTGTTGAAGTCTCTATCTCAGTCAAGTTGTATCACAAGCGGATCCGCCAGGTTGTGACGATCCACAATTGATTTATTCTTTCTGTGTTCTCCTTCATGATATAGCTTAATCCTATGACCGTTAACTGTGAACATTCTCCCATGGGCAATGGCAAGCTCTAGAACTCCATGGCTGAATACCTTGGTGACCAAGAATGGACCCGATCATCGGGTCTTTAGCTTTCCCGGGAATAACTTGAATCGAGAATTGAATAATAGGACTTGATCTCCTACTTTAAAGTGCTTGTTCAGAATCCTCTTATCATGCCAAGCCTTGTTGCGCTCTTTGTAAATTTGAGAGTTCTCATATGCATCAAGGTGAATTATTCTAGCTCGGCGAGTTGTAACATCCTTTCTTCTCTCACAGTCTTCATGTCTAGGTTAATCTCCTTGATTGTCCAATATGTCTTATGATGTAATTCAACAGGAAAGTGACATGACTTTTCATAGAAAAGTCGTTAAGGAGTTTTACCTAGTGACATTTTGTAGGTCGTGCGGTATGCCCATAGTGCTTCATCAAGTCGGCTGCTCCAATCCTTTCGTGATTTTGTAACCACCTTTTCCAAAATGGTTTTGATTTGTTGATTTGATACCTCGACTTGCCCACTCGTCTGTGAGTGATAAAGAGTTGAGACCTTGTGCGCTATACCATATTTGTGAAACAAATTCTCGAGTTGCCTCTCCAAGAAGTGCTCCCCTCCATCGCTGAGGACGACTTTAGGAATTCTGAATCTGGGGAAGATCACTTTGTTGAAGAGCCTCTACATAGCCTTAGAATCACAAGAATCAATAGGTAGGACTTTGACCCATTTAAAAACATAATCGACGACAACAGGAATATATTTGTATCACCTTGAATTGGGGAATGAACCCATGTAGTCCATCCCCCACACATCGAACAACTCCACCTCGAGAATGCCCTTGAGTGGCATCTCATGTCTTCTGGATATTTTACCGTTCCTTTGACAGCTATCGCAGAAAGCAACATACTTGTAAACATCTCTAAATAATGAAGGCCAATAGAAGCCTGCTTGAAGGATTCTGGTAGTTGTCCTTTGTGCACCGCCATGGCCACCATAAGGGAATGAGTGGAAATTCTGAATTATTTCACGGACGTCTTCTTCAGGGATATATCTTTGGAATAGACCGTCTGCACATTTACTGAATAACATGGGGTCGTCCCAATAATAATGCTTTAGTTCAGAAAAGAAGCATTTCCTTTGTTGATGACTCATCCCGGGTGGTAGTACTCCAACTACTAAGAAATTAGTGATGTCAACGAAGCATGAAAGATTTGAATCTAAAGCATATAAGTTCTCATCAGGAAAGTCTTCACAAATGGGTCGTGATAGCGCTTGTGGCACTGCTTGTGACAACACTTGTGGCAGCGCTGGTGACGGCGGTTGTGATAGCAGTTGTGACGCTACTGGTGACTCTGGTTGTGATAGTGCTTCTGATTGAAAACAGAGCTAGGATAAATGGTCAGCAACAAGATTTTCAGAACCACTTTTGTCTCTAATCTCCAAGTCGAACTCCTGGAGAAGTAAGATCCATCTGATGAGTCGTGGCTTTGCCTCTTATTCATCAACAAGTATCGGACAACTTGATGATCAGTGTAGATGATGACTTTGAAGCCTAGTAAATATTGCCAAAACTTTTCGATGGCGACAACTACAATGAGTAGTTCTTTCTCAGTGGTGTTGTAGTTAACTTGAGCCGGATCTAGGGTCTCATTAGCATAATAAATCACATGATGAGCTTTATCAACCTTCTAACCCAGAACAACTCCAACTGCAAAGTCGCTTGCATCTCACTTGATCTCAAAGGGGAGAGACTAATCAGGTGCTTTGACAATAGGGGTGGTTGTAAGGGCAGTCTTTATTTTCTCGAAAGCTTCTAGGAATGATTGATCAAAATGGAATTTCACATCTTTTTGTAGTAATTGAGTTAGTGGCTTCGCAATCTAATTGAAATCCTTTATGAACTTGCGGTAGAAACCCGCATATTCAAGAAAATATCTCACTCCTTGACGTTGTAGGTGGAGGAAGCTTCTCAATGACTTCCACCTTTGCTTTATCTATTTCGATCCCATTCTTGGAGATAATGTGGCCGAGAACCACACCTTCGCGTACCATGAAATGACACTTCTCCCAATTCAATAATAGATCCACTTGTTCATATCTCTGCAGAACTTTTTCAAGATTCATTAGACAAGATGCAAAGAAGGATCCATAGATCGAGAAGTCGTCCATAAATACCTCCATAGTACTTTCAATAAAATCTGTGAAAATAGACATCATAGCACGTTGATATGTGGCCGGTGCATTGCACAAGTCAAATTGCATCCTTTGATAGGCAAAGGTGCCATATGGACAAGTGAATGTGATTTTCTCTTGGTCATCAGGGTGAATGGGGATCTGTAAAAATCCAGAGAAGTCATCTAAATAACAAAAATAATTATGCATGGATAATCTTTCTAATATCTGATCTATCAAGGGTAGTGGAAAGTGATCTTTTCGAATAGCTTTGTGATGAGGGAATTTACTCCTCATTTTTATATGCAAAGATTACACTTTTTTCATAAAGTATGCATCGTTTACATATATATTGCCACATATTTTTATAACCTTTGCATCATTTCAAATTCCCTGGGCATAAATACACATTTTCACCACAATGCCCTTTTTTAATAAAGATTTGAATGATTTATGCTTGATTTCTTCTGCAGGAATTTATCCAAGGCCAAATGACATGTGTGCTGGAAATTGGACCGGGGGTACCTACGCTGGAAACTAGACCTGGGGGTACCTGACACCACTAGCTGCCAAATAATGCTACAACACAAAACTGCAACAAACTTCTGCAGATTCCTTTGCCAACTTTTTGGTACACATGAGGAAGGTTCCTTGGCAGCTTCTA
>LTAE01000482.1:0-18446 GCA_001647135.1 Pontederia paniculata | reverse complement strand
CTGGTCGCCCGCTCTCAACCTGCGGTCGACCACTCCTTCCACTGCCCTCTGCTCCGGGCGTTTACTGTCTCCACCTGAGCCCTCTGGACGTCCGCTCTTCAGCCTGACAGTTTTCCGGTCGTCCACTGTCTCCTCCTGAGCCCTCCGGACGACTGCACCCCAAACATGTATAGGAAGTTGTATTGTTGGGGTCGCCCATTCATCAATCATCGGGTGACCTCCTCATTTCAGCCTTTTCCTTCGGTCGTCCTCTCTTCATCTCTGATCGATCAGTCTTCCTCTAATCCCATTGTCCTTCATTACCGGTCGTCCTCTTTATACCTCCGGTAGACCGTCTGTGCCTCCTCCTCCATATACACTCCTCTAGTACTGGTCGACCTCACTTTATCTTTGGTCAACCGTTTGTGCTTCACTGCTGCTCACATGCTCTCTTGCTCTGATACTGGTCGACCGCTTATATCCTTATGACGCCCACTGCACACATATGGTTCTTCATGATATATATAACGTGTGCAGTGTTCGTCCATTCCTTCATCTCAGGTCGACCGCTGTACTAAACTTGACTATGTCCTGTTACAAAAATCAACTCAAACAAGTTCATCAGTACAGACTGAGTTCACTTACAAATTTGTGATCATTCAAAACATTCTCGGGATCCTAGATTCAACAGTATGGGGTGGTGCAAAAGCAACAATGTCATCTTCCTGCAGCAATGTCATGAATGAGGAAACAACAAAGAGAAACATCAACAGAAAAAACAGTAGTAATCATGGCAGACAAGAGTCACACATAAGTAGCAATATCGTCACCTCTAATGAGGGAGCAAGTCGCGAGGGGCAACAATTGTGAATAAGGCAGTAGGTCACATGATACCACCAAGGTTGGATGTGGATCACAGACGAGGGGCGGCAAGATCACAATGTCGATAGTCTTGGACAAGGAAATTTAGGGTTTAGAATAGTTGAAGCTAAAAGGATCAAAGAGAGAGAAAATGTGATGGAATTTTAGGGTTTAGTATAGGTGACTCCACTTGAATTGCTAAACAACCATCTTCGAACCGTTTGTTTTCATCAATGTTTTAAAACCCGACCCGGACATCGACCCGGATAGTTTGACGGGTCAGGTCGGATCGATCAGATTGGTCGGACCGGATGGTCGAACCGGATATTAATAATTAATATAAAAAAGAAATTATAAAAGAGAAACAGAGTGATCACGTCCGGTCACTATAATAAAAAATAGGTGTAAAATCAAAATACATGAGCACATATTATTAATTATAATAACATGATACTTTTTAGTTCTAATTCATAATTTATAATAGTACTTAATGATAAAAAATAAATAATAAGATAATTATTAAACAAATATGCTCGATTGATTTATTAATTTTTTCTATTTAACATAATTATTTTAGATCTTATTTATATGACAAAGTATATTATTTAGTTCTAGAAAAATAAACTAAACTTCTATTATTATTATTTGAAAAAAAATATTCTTTTTTGGCCGGGTTGGTCAAACCCGCCAGGTCGAGCGGTTCAACCCGGGTTTTGACCGGGTTTGACCGGGTCAAAACGGTCCAATTTGCACCCGGGTTTTGAGTGACCCATGGCCCGTTTTAGACTTCGGACACCGGTCGGGCCGGGCCGTGTTTTACAACATGGTTTTTCACATATGAATTGTCTTTCCTTTCCATCCATGGATCATATATCCAATGGCTCCTAAGGAATGATAGCGAGATGCTACCATTTTAGATGGTAGCATTTTACATTTACATTAAATTCATAAAAAAATCATTTAATAGTTTAGATGGTGACATTTTACATTAAACTCATATAAAATTCATTTAGAATATGTTTGGTTGGAGGTAAAAGGAGAATAAAGGAGGAGAAGTAAAATGAAGTTAAACTATTAACCTCGTTTGGTTGCATTTTTAACGAAGGAGAATGTCCTCTCCATTTACCTTCATCCTCCTTGAAATGTTCATTTTTCTTTCAACCCCGAATTGGGGTGTAAAGGAGGAGAATTTTTTTTAAAACATCATTTTCAGTTTTAACTCTATATAATTAAATCTATAAATACATATATTAGATTATATTCATCAAAATTATCATTCTCTTTCTTTAATCATGTTATCCAAACAAGTTAACTCTTTTACCTATTTTCTCTTTTATTATCATTCTCCTAGTTTCCCTTTTTCTCTATTACCTTTCCTTCCCTTTAGGCTTTGTTTGGGAACTAACTAATGGAGGGGTGATATGAGATGATGTAGTATAGGGTCGGGTGATAGAGTGTGGTGAAGTGTGGTGGATTATTATTAAACTCATGTTTGGATAAAAATTTATGGTGGTGAATGAGTTAAACTAAATCATGACATGTTTGAATAATTTAAATAAAAATTATTTATATCATTTATTATATATTATTATTTATGACCCTTAATAAATATAGTATTATTATATATTTACTTGATTTATGATAATATTTATATATTTATTATTATTTATATCTCTTTATATATTTTTTTCTCTTATCTTTAGTATTGTTTTCCACTCAATGTATTTTATTTCTTTCGCAATATTTTTATCTTTTTATTTTTTGAAATAAAGATAAAAAGATCGAAGATGATAGATAAATATAAAAAGAATAAAAAAATAATATTATCATTACATAAATAAAAAAAACATTGTTCAAATGTCAATAATTTAAGATGCTAAAATAAAAATGATCATAAAAATAAATGTTTATCTCGAATTCAATAAAATAACTAATTTAAAAAAAATATTATGATGACATTCAATAGATTTAAAATATTATGACAAAAAATTAGTCAGAGGAAAAGTAAATATGAATGAATAAAAGTTAAACAAATATAAGTACTTAATAATTATAAATAAGATAGAAAAAAAGTTAAACCAATATATAAACTCAAGTCAAATATTTTTCTATCATAAATCAAAATAATATAAGGAAGAATATTATTTTAGATAAACTATGGTATAATTTTAGAAAGTTATTTAAAATGATAGTTTTGCCTAAAAAATTTTATTTCCTCTAATTCCATCAATTTGGTGGAATAAAATATTTGGAATTTGAAATTGTGACTCGCCCCTCCAAACTTAAACCTCATATGACTTTATAATTTTTTTACCCAAACATAATTTAACTAACACCAACCACCCATCTTCCACCTTACTCCCCCTATTATCTCAATCCAAATAAGACCTTAATGAACATCCCCTTAATTGATGGAATGATGAGGCTCCGATGATGAGGCTCAAAACAAACGAATCCTTAATAGTTAGTCAAGTAACACGTTAATGTACTAACTTGAGTTAAAACCGGCGGGTACAGTGATGAGGCTCCGATTTAATTAGATTAATGGGGACCTAAATTTATTTTTATTATTATTGTGTTGCACCTAAAATATCGTTACTCATTTGTTTCAGCTAAAATATGATGGCCCGGTCCAGTTTGATTCTATGATTCTTATTCTGTGATCAACGGCCCATATGTAAAGATGATGGACTCTAAAATCCGTCTACTTAACATCTCCACGCGCCGCCGTTCCCAGATCCATTTAGTTAGGTTTTTGGAGGGACTACCAAGCGAAACCCTAGAGAGACTAACAAGAGCAAGCGCCGCCGCAGAGATCAAGCAGCAGCCATGGCCACCCAGATCAGCAAGAAGCGCAAGGTCTCTCCTTTTGCCCTTCTCCTACCCCAATTTCTACCCGTTCTTTTCTTTCACTACGATTTTTCCAATATTTTTCACCATTTTTTCACTTTTTTCCGATCTATTTATGCCACCAGTTCGTCGCCGACGGCGTCTTCTTCGCCGAGTTAAACGAGGTTCTCACCAGAGAGCTTGCAGAAGATGGTTACTCCGGCGTCGAGGTCCGAGTCACACCCATGCGCACCGAGATTATCATCCGCGCCACCCGCACGCAGAACGTTCTCGGTGAGAAGTTTGCGCTTTTGCTTCTGCTTTGTTATTGACTTTTAGTTTTTAACGATGTATTCGATTTGATTCAGGCGAGAAGGGGAGGAGGATTAGGGAATTGACCTCTGTGGTGCAGAAACGGTTCAACTTTCCAGAGAACGGCGTCGAGCTCTACGCCGAGAAGGTCGCCAACAGGGGTCTCTGCGCCATCGCACAGGCAGAGTCGCTCCGTTACAAACTCTTGGGAGGCCTTGCCGTTAGGAGGTTTGCACATTTTTTTTCGATCTTTATCCATATGGTTTTTATTACTGATCTTTTGTGCATATAATTTGTACCTTGTTTGTGGTTAGAAGTGTGAGTTCGTACATGTCATCTTTACAGCAGATTGGTTTCTTTCGTACCAATTCTGTGTCTGAGGGTGACAAGATTGCACTCGACCCCCATTCATGCATGTTATTAACAGAGAATCTTACTTGTTATTACTATTCTCTAACAACTGGGGGTGTATATTTTATCAAAATGAATTACTTGAATATTTTTACCCTACTTTAAGAATATTATCTAATATCTAACTTCTGGTTTAGTATGAAATTTTGATCATAGCAAGTAGTTTGTCACATGTTAACTTTGTTGATGAAAGGTTACCTTTTTTATTCAGGAATGAGAAGGTTTTGTTAAATGATTCATTGTACTTCATGATTTTTAAAATTGTTAGTGGTTCGTTTCTTCGGTTTTTTTAGTAGTAATTTATATTGGCTAGATTACAAATCTTGTAGAGCCATTTTACCTATTTGGTAGAAAAAAATTTCTCTTAAATATAAAATGTTCACACGAGTACTTTTTTAAATACCAACTCAACCCTTGCCATTTTTATGAGTGGTTGGTGGAATAATGTAGAATAAACTGTTATTACATCCTTTATTCTTTTACCAGACAGCTCCTTAGATATTTTGTTAGGGTCTATTGTTGGCTGTTGATTGGAAGAAGTAAGGTAAATGGAGTAGACTGAATAAATTGTCACCGAATCCTCTTATCATTTCCTGCTGTGGATTATGTATATGTGCAGAAACTTCTCAGTTAGAATTTCCATGTTTCTCTGCTGTAAATTAGCTTTAGGTGTGGGTTTCCACAATCAAGATTTTACTGCTTCAAATTGAACTCCTGAGAAAATCTATTACATTTCTGAATTTACCACAATGGTATATTATCATCTGTACTAATCCATTTAATGTAAAAAAAATTACACGAGGGATGTCGGACATCACAAATATTTATATCTTGAATGTTAATTATGAGCTTTGGATTCGTTTATCCTATGTTTTATCGTGGATGCTATCATGGTTTTGATGTTCAAGTCATCTATAAAGCAAATAGGTCTTTTTGTACCAACTTTGTGTCGGAAGATGACTAAAGTAATGCTGCCTTCTGTTGTATTTATGGTGGCTGGTTTCAACAAACTGTGATAGCCAGATCTCTGTTACATATCGAGGTTGCAGCAACATTTTATTTCTTGCATTCTATTTTATTTATTTATTTGGTGTTTTATTATGATATATGCAGTCTCTTAGTGATGTATTATAGTATATTTGTGATATATCTTAATGTACCTTTTTGTTTGTATTGTACTTTTCTTAATGTATTTCACCATTTTCTATTCAGGGCATGCTATGGTGTTCTGAGATTTGTGATGGAGAGTGGTGCCAAGGGATGTGAGGTATTTTAGGTCTTCTAGAAACATGTGTATTTGGTACCTTACAATTCTTGAGTTTTAACTCTTTTAATGTTGTATAGGTCATTGTAAGTGGAAAGCTTAGGGCACAACGTGCAAAATCCATGAAATTCAAGGATGGCTATATGATTTCTTCTGGACAACCTGTAAATGAGTACATTGATTCTGCAGTGAGGCATGTTCTCTTGCGGCAGGTTAGCTTCTCATTCCTTAATCCATTAATAATGTTATTCTTGTTAATGCTTCAGGAGTTCCTACGTAGTTGTCATTCTTCTGTGTATTAGTTTTATTTTCTTAGACCTAATTTGTGAATTCTCTTGTGTGCGATTAACTTTTACTATTTTCCTAATTATTAATTACTGAGCTTGTATCCAATACACTTGTTTCATTCTACTGATGTATAGTAATATACAGTATCAATACGTTATCATATTGACAATATTGAATCTGTCTTTTTCTGTGAACTGTATTTTTTTGTAACTTGAAATACATTAGATGCTCTCTTTTCTTATGTATTTTTTCTTGTCAGGGTGTTCTTGGCATCAAAGTTAAGATTATGCTCGACTGGGATCCCAAAGGCAAGCAAGGTCCTACAACACCCTTGCCCGATCTGGTTACTATTCATGCTGCCAAGGATGAGGAAGAATTTTTGAGGCCGCCTGTTGTGCTGCCTACTGTTGATGTCCCTGTTGCATGAGATAAATGGGCTCTTTTTGGCCCGCACCCTTATGTTTTTTCTAGACTACCTTAATGGCTTTACCCCCTTCGGAGAGTAGCAAACTATGTTATCTAGCTAAATAGCAAGTCCGAGTTGTTTCCTCCATGCTAAAAGTTATTTGTTTGTGTTCATTTGACCTTGTCTTTGCTGTTTAATGCGAGTTTGAGAAGTTTCTATTTTTTAGTTTTTTACAATTATGACTTTGGAAGTTTTATATAATCAAAAAGTTTCAAGCCCCAATAAACCTTTTAAATAAGAAGGTTCACGTCTTATAAGTATCTATTGAATGAATTTATTTTATTTTATTTTTATGAAAATGTATGTCACTATTTAATTATATGTACATGATTTTGAGGCAATGTAGCCAGTCAATATCTTTTATGTTTTGAACGGTTTTTTCTCACTTATCTTAAAAAAATAAGTCGTTCTATTCTTTTTTTGAAATCAATGTATACTTGATTCAATAAATCTTTTATCTACTTGGCCACTAGCTCTTTTTTATTTTCCTATTACTTCCTCGAGGAAGAACTTTAGGGCCGGAATTCGACTCAGAATCCGGGTCGGATTCCCATCGGTTCTGGCAAACAGGAGATGAACCCGTTTGCATCAACCTGCTGACCAGAACCTCGGGCAGCGCATGGGCAGCCCGAGGTTCTGGCTTTGCGGTGCGCCAGCTCACTTCACGTGCATCTTTTTTTCTTTTCACACTCACACACTCTCTCTTTTCTCTCTCCCTCTCTCACCATTTATTGCACTCTCTCTCTTTTATTTTATTTATTACGTTAATTTATTTTAACTGCTTTATTAATAAAAATAATGATTATTACTATTATGTCTATTGATTTTAATAACTTTAATTAATAATCATTAAACATTAATCATTTCTTTCTTCAAACAAATAAATATGAGATATTTAATATGAATAAAATATTTAATCATCAAAATATAATATAAAATATGTCAAAAATAATTTATTATCATAATTATNTCATTTCTTTCTTCAAACAAATAAATATGAGATATTTAATATGAATAAAATATTTAATCATCAAAATATAATATAAAATATGTCAAAAATAATTTATTATCATAATTATATTAAAAAAATAATTTATTATCAAAATCATGATTGTAATTAATTATTTTTCACTCTTCAATAAATTGAAGTTGATATTTTTATGTTAATACGAAATTAATTATTTTATCATCATAAAAGATATAACAAGCATATAAAATATTATATTAATAACCTAATAATTTATCAACTTTAAATTACATATGGATAAAATGATAATTTTTAATAAGGTTCATCTTCAAGTTCTAATTCCATCCAAACACACCTGGAACCCCATCAATTTAGTTCCTACTTCTGGTTTCTCCTTCATTCAAACACTCAGCGGAACCTATCTATCAAATCAGTGGAACCCGGAGAACCTCCAGGTTCCTATCCAAATGCAGCCTAGGGGTAGAAAGCCCCGTTGGTTCGTATTGTTTTAAGAAAAAAAATGAACTACTTAGCAGTTTCCCATATAGGCTTTTCTTAGCGATCTTCAAGTCGTCGATCAAATTTTTAAAAAGTATTTTAAAGTTTATTGTTTTATCTTAAATTATCATATTTAAATTTGACGGTCTGAATCGCTGGTAAAAAATCTACTTACCAAAAACCTCTTATTTTAAAGTACAATACATCTCACCTTCCTAAGATATCATCATCCATATAATGTTCTCCGTTTTGATTGCCTCCAATTTTAACCACCGCCGATAACAAATGTCTCTTCTTATATGAACCCCAAATTGCAACGATCATGATATGCAAGTTCAGCTTAAGGGTCCACTATGTGCCATACATTTATCGTTGTACTAAATAAACTTTCAATTGTAAATATGAAAAAAATATTTATCGTACTCTGTTACATGAATTTCATTATTCTTGTTTTATCTAATCTTTTGAAAATAGAAGAATTATTTCTAAAAAGAATTCAGCTTGGAATCCAATCTTTCAACGCATTGTTATGTGCAGAGTTAGCACCTTGACAGTACTGGGGTGGGGATGGAAATTTGCATTCAGAACTGGATCGGATATTGACATGGAGAGTGTCCGGTTCAAGTTCAATCTGTTAAATCGCTAGTGGGGTTGGATACAAATAAAATAATAAAAATAAATACCAATCCAATTTTTTATTAAATATATATATTTTGAATTTTAAACATTATACTTATCAAAGTAAAGTAAAATAAAAATACAATAATAATATGATTGAAAATTTCATTAGCATTTAATATTAATTTTAAATTTGATCATGATTAATAAAATTAATTAAACAAAGTCAATTAAAAGGTATTATATTTACAGCTTATGCATGAGTTAATACAAAATCAAATTAGTTGAATGAGATATTAATTAAAGTTAAAATGATATTTACAAAAAGAATAAATGATTCGTTGAAATCTACGAATGCATTAAAGTTTAGTTACAGAATAAATTAAATAAGCCTCCATAATAACCGCTGCATTTAAAATAACTTTCACCTTTTTTATATTTTTTTTATATTTTATTTGAACCGGTCGATTTAATGTGCGGTTTAATCGGTTCACTAATTTTTTGGTCGATTTATCTAATTTTGACCAGCCTTGACCGGTTCAAACGAGTTCAAAATAGCACTCGGTTCATGAGCAAACCCAAGACTGGATTGCAGGCCGGTCGATCATCGAATCGGTCAGATCGATCGATCTGATTCGAATTTAACGACACTGCCGCAAAATTAAATAAATTTAAAAAAGTTGGGCTCCTTTCCCGTCTTTTATTTCCATCCAGAGTTAGGAAAAAATAGACAAACAAATTAAACCCTTCCTGAAGGAAAAAATGGAGGTGTTCACTACTTAAGTATGGAGCACCATGCTACCTATATGTTAAATGTATGGTGGCTTAATTTAGGAGAGAAATAAAAGTAGAAAAGAGAAGATCTAATATCCACCATAGATCTAACATTCTACGGTTAAAGATGTAGGTAACATGGTGCTCCCTACTTAACTAGGGAGCACCTACATTGAACCCTTTCCTAAATCATATGAAAACATATTTTTATGTCAACTTTATTTGTTAAACTAATCAAAATGGTTGGAATAGAGCTAGATATTTAAGATTTGATGAAATAGGTTATCCACCGAAAGAAAATTAATGAAGAGAGTTAGCGCCAATTTAGTATAGGAATTACGATGCAAAAAATAAGGATGAGATATTATAATGCGAAGAATAAGAGTAAAATATTTTTGTAAGATTTTTATGACATATTTGATTGATTAATTGATATTTCAGTGATCAATACTAAATAATATTTAATTAAAATGAGAACAAAATAATAAATTATTTTTATTATATATTCTATTAAATATATTGTGTATTAATCTAATTCATTTATTAGATTAAAAGAAAATGAATAGTCTTCATAAGATATTATAAATATTGAGTTAAATAATTTTAAATTAATGATAAACAATATTACTTCTACATTACTTTAATCATATCAACTAACATATTTCTCATAACATATAATTAGTATTTATTTTATTTTTAATAAAATGTTAACTACTGAATAAATTATGATAATATAGAAATTAATTAATATTAGCTTATCAAATTCCGCGCTGATATATTTTTAATAATATATTATTACCTAATAATTAGTTAATAATTAAAATGTTTAATACACAAATATTTATAGTATTATATTTTCTTATATTTATGCATAAATATTGCACTTTTGTGTAAAATTTAATAAATGCTAAAATTTTATTAATTATAGATGATTATATATTTATTAAGATAAAATAATCTAAAAAAAATAAAAAAGAAACAACCATCATTGCATTGTTATTGTTTGAACAAAAAATGGTGATTTTACACTATTCGACATGGCTCTAAAAATTGACAAGAATAAATTATTCTAAAAATACTTGATGACAAGGTTTATTCTCACCTTGTTGTTATACCAAACAAAACCTTGTTAAAAACGGAATACAAGTCATCTCAGTCCTCTTTGGAATAACTTGGTCAAGATATGTATTAAACATGATTTTTGGAATAGCATTTCACAATTAAATTAAAAAAGTTAACCCATTAATCTTGCTAGGTAGTTTAAGGGTATCAAATGTAAAAGAAATCAAGATTTTGGTTTAAGGGCATAACTAACCACCAACCCATGCATGTTTTTGCAATGAATAATCCATTTTAATTTCTTAGAAAAACATTCTACTTTCATTCACAAAAAAATACTTATTTTTCTATTTTTTTAAAAAATCAAATGCGTATATTGATAACAATATAAAAACTTTTATATCTGTTGTTGATAATGCCTTGAATCTTAACCCCAAAATAAACTCATATGACCCTATAGTCTACACCCTCGTCCTATATGAAGGTCAAGGGGGATCTAAGGGTGTCCCTTGTGGGGCTCGAGAGCGGAGCCCCCAAAACTTAGATGATTATGAGAGTTTATATTTTTCTATTTCAAATTAAGAGTCCCTTTATAACTTTCTAGGATTTAAGTTATTATTTTTTATTTTTTTCTTCCACATAAAAAGAAGAACTTAGCCGCTACCTTAGGACGTCTCCCAATTATGAATGGGTCTCGTTAACTCTTTGGGACTTTCTTTTAATTTTTTTTCTCTCTTGCTTATTTATTTATGAAAATGTCCATTATCTATTTATTTTACATTTATTATGTATTTTATGAGAAAAGTAGTTAAAATCTAATTTCTAATAGCCAAATGTTAATCTGATCAAATCAGTACTGGTTAATCAAACTACTAATATTGTCCAAATAATTCTTTAAAAAATATTGCTTACTTTATTGTGTAAATATTGCAACATAATTCTTAAAAGAATTATCTAAAAGCCATCGAAATGTATTTTGCTAACAAAGATGTCATCTCAAGCATGCTCATGTATATGCATGCACAAAAAATAAAATTACTAGGCTAGGGATGAGAGGACGAATATACAACTAAAAGTGAAGGGGAACATGACATTTCTAAAGCAAAGAATTTGAAAATAAAAAGAAAATTTTACTTCCATACTAGGACCCTCTATTGAAATATTGTCAAACCATATACATATTTTATCATTTAATTTTCTTCATATGGTGTCAAAGCTCGATTTGAATCATTTGATATTGATATTGTTGGTACTTAATATAACATTTAATTTTACTTAGTGTAGAGAAATGAGGATAAGTGAAAAAGTAGATCAATACCTAAAAAAATAACCACTTTCTTTCTATTGTATTGTTATCGTTATATACAACCTGTTAGTATCTAGATAACTACTGGTAAGTACATAAATGAAAATATTCTGAAAATATCTATGTTACAATTTACATCTTATATGGTAGACTGTGATTTGCATCAACACTATATCATAACAAACTTTATCATGTATTATTTAGAATGTGATTGCATCTTTCACAATAGATTAGATTCTAATATATTAACACATAATACCAGATCTAGATATCTTAAGTTCAAATCTTGACAAAACTCTCACTAAATTAAATTTTCTTTCTTTACTATCCACGTGGTGGGTTGGGCTAGACAAAAAATTATCACTACATCTACAGATTTAATCTCTCTCTCGTTTAAGGTGCCCAAACTTCAGTCATTCCCACATACCTACACAACACAATTAGAACAGTCGAAAATAAACTATAGGAGTTGGGGCCCCATAGATTCAGGCAGGTCTCTTACCAAATAGCCCTTCCATTAGTGATAGCAACAAGGGGAAGCTGTCATACAAACTTTGCCCCTTGCTTTACAAAAATTGTTATGTATAGTGTTCATCTCGACAAGAACACCTTCCACTTCAAATCACATAAGGTTCGGGATTTAGTTGGAGTACAATTTCATTATTTCTATATAAAAAGGTCTCGGCTGAACTTTCAATCCAAATTTATTGAAGCTATTTGTAACTACTCAGATTTCATCTCCAAATTTAATCTTCAAATCTAACCCAAATTATATCTCCTCAGATTTTATCTTCCCAAATTTAATCCTCTCCAAAGATATTTCCATAATTAGTAGATAAAAAATTTTATCTCCTCAGATTTCATCTTCTAAAAAATTTAATCTCCTCAAATTTTATTTTCTCAAAAGATATTTCCTTAATAAGGAAGAAATGAATCAGAATTTAAAATTCGAAATTTAAATTTATATATGTAAACTCAGATTTGCCTAATAAACTTGGACTCCAAGGTTATAAATATACCCTCCCAACAAATCTCAATTCTTTTTCCCTAGCCGACCCCAGCTTTCTTCTCCATATGTCTTACTCGAAGAATATCAAGGTAAGACTGAAAACTCTCTCTCCTATTGATGGATGATCATCTCCTAACCAGAGGAAAATTGTAGGAGATGAATCGTTGCAGAGGAACGACGCGAACATGTGAATAAGATCGAGACAAAAGCTTAGGCCATAAGGTGTGTATTGTGGCGGATCACTTGTAGATTAGAGTTCATATTATTGATCATGTCTAGAGATGTTCCAGATTTTTCGTAGTTCCGTGTATATCTCGTTCATGATTATGATTGTGCCCTTTGTGATTTCTCAAAAATTTCTAATCATATGTTATCATTGATCATGCTATTGATTCTATTTTAAATTTGGATTATCATATTCCAAAACCTAGTTTTCATGTCAGCCTTTTATACAAAATTATATTAATTCTTCTTCTAATTTTCTCATATTAACGGATGCAATAGGATAGACTAAAATCAGACTTGAATCAGAAGGATCCCTGTACCATTACAACCGTGATTCAATTGTTACGACCCGTGAAGATCACCTAATGGTCGTGACACCCATGTCACGACCCGTGATGACCATCTCACGGTTGTGACACCCATGTCACGACCCGTGATGATGTGTCCAGACCGAGAATCATATTCGACATCTGACCGTGATGTCAAAGTCGCGGTCCTGATGACCTATTTCAGGGTCGTGACACTAAGGTCACGACTCGTAACACTACTGTCACGATGGTGACACCCAAGTCACGACCCATGACCAATATGCATATCGAAAGCATCAGGGTCGCGATCGAACTCTTACATGATCGTGATTGTCGTACGGGTGACTTACGACCCGTGATGTCATATCACGGCCCGTAACCACCTACGAGCGAGAAACCTCCATGGTCGTGATGCAAGTCACAGACCATGATGAAGAAAACCTTCCAGTCACGGTCGTGACTCTCGAGTCACGACCAGTGACTGCGAAGAGGAGGAGACCACCTTGGGTTGTTACGGGGCGTGACATCCTGGTCACGACCCATGACACTGGTTGTCAAAGCCATGAGACATGTGTCAAGGCTCGTGACGAAACCTACCTAAGACGATTTATCCTTATTTCGCACCAATGATCATGTAGATAGTTTGTAGATATTTTTTCACTATTGAATACTATTTATATTATATCATTTAGTGCTACGCTAAGGACTTATACTCGATATCACGTAAGGGTAATAAGACAAGATTATGGTTGCCATGTATACCGTTGGAAGCTACCATTGATCGTTGTTTCATATCGTTAGGGGCCGGTGGCCTAGCTGCAGCTTCCCCACATTGCTGTTGTTACATGGAGAGCTCCCCTACCTCTAACAAAGAGGATACTCATGCATCCTCCCCACTTGATGGGCATCTTGTTGTTGTCATGGCTGATACCCCACGTTGACCTTTATCGTTTATTATCATGACAATTCAGAATAACATTTTACCGGATCGTATGAGCTCTGTACCATTGGCTTCATGCTTTATGAACTCTGTACCGAATGAACATAAAGACACCAATAAAGTCACTAATGGGACAAGTCTCTAACCTAAACACTTATATATCATCTAGACTATTGTATGCCTATGATATTAGGAATATATTGTAAAATGAGCCACCCACAGATTTGGAAAAAAATAATAGAGGGAGTTTATCATATAGGATTTATGTCCTCCATCATATTGTATTGAAAGACCTTTGATTATATCGAACAATGATGCAAGTACTTCATATTACCTCTATTATACAAGTGCTCCATATTGTCTTCATTGTTCAAAGTGCTTCTTATTGTCTTTATCGAAAAAGGAAAGAAATAATATTGTGGCCTTGGAGGTTACTTCCTATTGATTGGCCTTATCAGATCGGATCAGATGTAAAATACAATTGACTTTTGGAATATAATTCCTTATTGTTTAGCCATATTGTTCAAAGTATGTTCTCAAAGCTATATCATTATTGATTGACCTTATCGGATCGAATGTAAAGTGAAGTCATCATTGACCTTTGGAATATAATTCCTTATCGCTTGGTCATATATTGTTTCATAGTATTTTATTGAAGCTATATCATTTTTATTGGCCTTTGAAAGTTTATTCTTCATTACTTGGCCTTACCAGATCGATCCCAATTATTGTACAACTGCCCTTTGAATTCATTTCCTTTCAGATTGACCTTATTATTTCAAATAATATTATATTATTGGAGTTTCATTGGACCTTATATCAAAATTGATATATCATCCTATGGTTTGTACCATATTGGCACATCTTATAAATATCTCATTGTATTGATATCGGATTTCCATATTACCAAATTTGGCCAGTCTTGTCATTGTCTCTTACCATCATTTTATAGGATCTCTATCCCATTGTTCCTTGGGAATTTCCCTTTACCATTTGGGCTTATCAGATCGTTCTTCAAAGAATAGTCTTATTATGGAAAAGAATGTATCAGATCGGATCATCCCTCAATTGGCATCAAAATTAATATTGTCTCACACTAGGATAATTCTCAAAGTGATATATCGGATTGTATGTCTTGAAGCCACTGATTTATATTGTTGATTCACCATATCACCACCTATTGATTTATATCAGTATTGAGTTTATTGTCATCACTTTTATCGTTTGATTCTATATATACTTGTGCCTTACACACTAGGCATAATTGCTCATGGAATATTATTTTCCTTGCATGATCCTGCAGGTACTAGTTCTACAGTGGATAATGGTGATGGTGACTACAGATTGCTCGTGATGATGCTGATGCTTTGCACACGACAGGGTCTTAGTGTCATCCCTAAAGTCATCAGATTTATGACACTAATTATATTATTTAAGACTTTCGCATTTACTTTATTGGATACTATTTTTAATTGATTAAAGTCTTCTGCATTTATATTATTTTTATTGACTGGTCAACATAATCAAAGATTTGGTCAAAGGATTGTATCGTCGTAGCGTCTCCAAGTCCGTATTTTGCCACGTGACGGGGTGTGGGTTTGTGGACGTTACAATAAGGTATCGAAGCCTAACGTTAGGATTCTCTTGACTTCCTATATCGGATAGTGACCCTATTGAGTCTAGAGTCATGTGCAAAAGCATCACAAGCAGTCACAACACCATCCACATCAATGTAAGTAAGGCCTTATCTTTTCAGTATTGACTATCGACCTCTTTCTATGAATTAAATATAGTATCCTTCATAGACATACAATAAGTCAGCATGGGTGAGATCAAGATTCCTATAGTAGTGTGACCAATGTGATCAAGGATTGAAATAAAGAATTATTATTTTCTCAAGGATGAAATATATATGTTAGATGATTTTATGGTCTAGTTCTTATAGAAATTAGAGTTACCTTGATAAAAAAATATGATTGAAATATTGATATAATGATGTCATAGCAAATTAATTAATGATATAACCTGATTCCTAAAGAGGTTATTTAGGGACATGAGGAATCAAGAATGATTGTTGAAGATCAAAAGATATTAATGAGATCTTTGTGAAAATAAATGAATAAATATATGAGTATTGCAATGTTGGATGATCAAAATATTGATTGGAAGTTAAATTATGCAATTACATGATTTTAAAATGATTGGACGATTATAAATTTTGAGGATTTCATATGAAGAGTGTAGAATAATAGATTCTTAAGGAATGCTAGAATTATTTAGATTGGATGCACATATATATCAATGGACGTCAATTTTGAAAGATTTATAGATGTAAAGTTGGAAGAAGTATAACATTATGAGAGTTGGAAATTTCAAGTTCAATGCCTGAGGAAGAAATAAAAAATAAATTTAAATAAATGATGAACAATTGAACGAGTGATAGATATCAAGCTATTGAAGTACACTCACAGGACTCAATGATGATTTGATTATAGAGAGATTTTTAGAAAATAATGCTGGACAACAGAAGAATTTTCATAAGCCATTGATAAGTTGAGATTTTAAGGATGTACTTGTAGGACTCAATATGTGATGAGAGTAATGAACAATTTAATCGTTTAGTCCATAAGTTATTAAGATTGATACTAGTATCATAATAAAGTAACCAAGTGTGATCTACAACATGATTCTCAATAATGAAGAAAACGTCAATAGTCTCACCTTTTCGAATATTTGTACATTGTTCCAGTCGACAATGTTAAAGAACTATTTATAATGGCCATTGCAGCACAAAGAAGGATTCATATGAACGAATAGATGAAAAGAGTATAGTGGAACATGATTTGATTGAACGTATTGATTAAGACCTATATAGGTCATACTGACATCTTGCTAGCATCATAATTGTGGCATTGTATGTGTGAACCAAGACAATACTGTTTAAGATAAAGGACACCGAAAAGCACACATATGTAAATAAGAATGTGCATGCCCTTGATTAAATCGACTATCAAATCATCCATAATTAAAGTTTCATGTAAGAACATGAACTGAACAATCTTTCTCCTTATCCAAACATGAGGTATGAGGTATGCATAGTTAGATTATGAAGTCTAACTTCTATAAAATCAAGGAACATCCAAAGTTAAAATGTAAAGAAAATCATGATCACTATAAATCTTGTGCATTTACTCCAAAAAGTTATATTGAAAGTAAAAGTCCTTATCCAGCTATCACTTCTATACATGAGTATATGCCTTGATCCAATACCAAATGAATTGGGATGTGTCTCATGTTACCTAAGAATCTATCCTATTAAGAATGTACGACGATGAGGACGATCACATGATATGCAAGTATTGATTATGATTGGAGAGATTAAATGATATCTGAAAACAATGAGAAGGATGGTTGAGAAAGGATTAAGGAAAGATACATTTTGAAACTATGATAGAAGAGGCTTAAGTTGTTTTGTATCATGATGCATATGGACAATCATGAATGAGAGGAATCAATGATAGACAAGTTTAGTATAGCAAGAGAAGTGTTGATGAATAACAAGGTATTAGAAATGGAAATAAAAATATTGATTATTTTGTATAACAATATTTTAAGGAGGTTATTTATTACTTGACAACTAGGAGGTGTGACATTTATTGTGTATTAGAATTTGATGAACTCAATTAAGAAAATTGTAACCATGATCTTGTGAGAGATTAACTTGATTAATGTCTTCGAGGAATACAAGATCTAGTGAAATGATATTGACATAGTTAACAAGTGATCATAAGAAGATGATTATACATAAGGACCATATGACTATGAGGCAGAAGTTATAATGATCAATGACGAGTTATCTAATGGAGAATATAAAGGATTTTGATAATGGATTGTTTGGAAGCAAAGATGATTATTTGTGCAATTATAAGTTATAACAACAATTGAGAAGTGGCGAAAGATATTATGAGATAATGGATTAGATGAGGACTGTTGAATCTAGGATCCCGAGTGTATTTTGATGATCATAAATTTGTAAGTGAGCTTAGCCTATACTGATGAACTTGTTGAGCTGAATTCTATAACAGGTTGATTCAAGTTCAGGAGATGTGAGATCGACCAAAGCTAAAAGACTGGACGACCTATGCACAAGAAAGACATCTCAGAAGAAACATATGTGTGCAGTGGCCGTTCTAAGAACATAGACTGATCGACATATGTTGAAGGAAGAATACATGTGAAGAGGATCTGAAGCATGAGTGAATATATGAAGAAGGATCAGGGGATGACAGGTCGACCGGAGCTGAAGGAATGGGCGACCGGTGCACACGTAAC
>LTAE01000481.1:28559-77037 GCA_001647135.1 Pontederia paniculata | reverse complement strand
GTTTTTGTAGTCAAGTTGCACATATTGAAATTGTATATTCTTATTTCTAAAATTTTATTATCAACTTGAACTTTTAAATTTCTAATAAGTTCATTTAATATAAAATTAATTTAATAAAGGTACAGTTGAAGTAGGCTCACACATACATGAATAATAATTAAGATGTGTCTTCAGGTTCCTCCGATGGCGTTGCAAATTAAATATTTATATCTAAGCTACCAAACTGAGACAGATACAACTTTTGGGCACTAGTCAATGAAAATTAATTCAATTTGGCTCAACCGGTCAGGAGATTAAACTTCGAATCAAAGGATGGGAAAATTAGGAACATTAGATTTGAGCTTCAAAGAGAAAGGTTTTCTTTATCGTTCCACACTTTTACATAATTAATCATATAATAGTAGTTTTGAAGAAGGGAAGAAAAAACATATAAGCATTTTCATTTTAAGTACCAAATTAGAGTAGGAAGCACGCTTAGAAAAGATAACTATACCGGCCACTTGTGAATAATAAACTTGAGAAAATTATTGTGATATGTGACGTGCTACATAAGTTTCGAACCGGTAGGCAACGGCAGTATAGAAATGCTTGCAACCCACTGAAATTGCATCAAAATTTTAGTTTATACTATTTAATCATTTTATCTTATATGCAAATCTATTAGATCCAAATATATGCAACATGTCCAATAACTTATCTAAGGAGACTTTTCAATGTATCATATTCACACTCTTAAACGACTAAAGGCATTATACTAACTAGTTTTTTTAAGGTTAACAATATATGACCAAATTATATATATATATATATATATATATATAATTTGGTCATATATTGTTAACCTTAAAAAAACTAGTTAGTATAATGCCTTTAGTCGTTTAAGAGTGTGAATATGATACATTGAAAAGTCTCCTTAGATAAGTTATTGGACATGTTGCATATATTTGGATCTAATAGATTTGCATATAAGATAAAATGATTAAATAGTATAAACTAAAATTTTGATGCAATTTCAGTGGGTTGCAAGCATTTCTATACTGCCGTTGCCTACCGGTTCGAAACTTATGTAGCACGTCACATATCACAATAATTTTCTCAAGTTTATTATTCACAAGTGGCCGGTATAGTTATCTTTTCTAAGCGTGCTTCCTACTCTAATTTGGTACTTAAAATGAAAATGCTTATATGTTTTTTCTTCCCTTCTTCAAAACTACTATTATATGATTAATTATGTAAAAGTGTGGAACGATAAAGAAAACCTTTCTCTTTGAAGCTCAAATCTAATGTTCCTAATTTTCCCATCCTTTGATTCGAAGTTTAATCTCCTGACCGGTTGAGCCAAATTGAATTAATTTTCATTGACTAGTGCCCAAAAGTTGTATCTGTCTCAGTTTGGTAGCTTAGATATAAATATTTAATTTGCAACGCCATCGGAGGAACCTGAAGACACATCTTAATTATTATTCATGTATGTGTGAGCCTACTTCAACTGTACCTTTATTAAATTAATTTTATATTAAATGAACTTATTAGAAATTTAAAAGTTCAAGTTGATAATAAAATTTTAGAAATAAGAATATACAATTTCAATATGTGCAACTTGACTACAAAAACGGAAACACCTTCCTATATCTTCTATTTCTATTTCTAATTTAGGAAATAAAAAATATGTGAAACAGATGAAGCATCGTTCATTTTAAAATGAAAGGCTCAAATAAAAAATATGGAGCCTTTCATTTTAAATGAATGTTATGATCTAAATTTTTTATTTTAAGTCAGACGATACTTCATACATGTGGATCTACTCCACATATTCATTAATCTCTTCTATTTATTATATATAATCTTTATTTTTTACTCAACCAACAATTTTCTCAGCAACACAAGTTTCTACACATACAAATAATGTACTTTGTCCTCTTTTTGAGGAAATATATATTGATATTTTCTATAAATATTTTTTAAGCGAATCTTCCCCTTTTCTTACACTTGTCCCTTGAAGTTGCAAAGTTAAAAAACGGATGTTGATCAAGTGTTATTATTATGAGTTGCAAGGGGTGATATCATTGGAAACCCACAAAATAATGAACAAATGCTTAAAGTACATTGTAGAAAATGATTGCCATGAAGCTGAGCGGTCTTGGTGGTTTAGTTGCAATGTGAGTTCGTACTTCGTAGTTTCTTCTACGTATTCTATGGATGTTCCTTTGGAACGTTATGGTCGTTCCAATGCCTTTGACAAGGACATAAGGGACTATTTAATGCGAGTTTTGGTTGCACATATATAGCTTGTAGTTGTAATGACATCACAGCTTACTCCGTTCATATACCTTTCGAACCGCTTAATAATAGTTCTAATCAAATCAGTTAAGGATTATTATCTTTTTTCTCGTAATTATGTTCAGAAGGATTCATTATATTGGAGCTTATTATCATACATTATCACCGAGTAATTAATATGCCCCGATATAATGAAGATCTACGATCTCAGTCGTTAAATTTGATTCAAAGGACTTTCCCTACTTGAATTGTCTTTTTTTTTGCATAACTATAAATCATGAACTTCCAATTTGAAAAAAGAAATGTGAACGACAAGTACGTGTTAAAAAAATAATTTTGATTATTATGCAATGATGATGGACATTAATTTTGTGGGGGCATGCATATTGTTATTATGCAATTATTTTTATTGTCACCTATTCACTTAAAAAAACACTATTATTATTTTATAGATGAATAATTTTACTTTTGTAAAGGAAGTGTGATAATAATATTTTATAACTAGAATTGCTGACATCTATAATATTTGAATAAAATTTAAAATTTTTGACCTTTTTTCGATTTAAATTTATTGTGTTCAAGATTATTAACATATGACTAATTCATGTATTCGAATGGATACGTCGAAAGTAAATTTTAATTAAGATGATCTCGATGGAATTTAAATTCGAGACTATTAATCTTTTTTTAGAAAGTTATGGACAAACCTTCGTTAATTAATTATGTCAATAATTAAAAGTTTTAAAGTGGTATATAACTCATCTTTTTATTCGTGTCCTGTCATGCCTCCCCTAAAGGAAATAGTGGCTCCCGTACGGTGTTAATGCTGCCAAATTGATGGCCACAGCTGGAGCTGCTCAACTGGAACGATGTGTCACTCCGATAACCACAGAGTGCCAACTCCCAATCCAACCCTTGCATTATTGCATAGCTCATGGTGTTCCTAGTGAATTTGCTTTAGGAAAATGTTAAATTTCCTAACTCAACTCTTCTAAATTCTAATACTCACATACCTAAAAGATAATATACTTCAGAGAATAATTAGTATATATATTTAAAGAGGATAAGAAATGTAACAGTAGTAAGCTATCTTTCACATTTTTATATAAATTTATTAATATAGACTTAAGGTCTGTATTAATATGCTTATATATAAATATGAGTAGAAGTGAGTTGCATTATAATATAAAATATTACACACATATTGTATCCATAATTAAATTATAAAAAATAATATAATTATAAGATATATTATTGTGAGAGATTTAGAAGGATGTAAGAAGATGGATTGAAAAAAAAATAGTATAATAATACTTTATAATTGATTAATATTTTAAGATAATGTAATTATATAAGTATTAGGAAGATGAGTTAGAAGGATTTAAAATTTTCAACTAATATATATTCTATACATGTTGGATATTTAAAAGACCACCATTAATTTCTTTCACATAAAATTAAATTTATAGAATTAAAAGCAATTATGTGCAGTTTTGAATAGTTGTTCTATATTATGATAAAGTATTAATATATTATTCTTTATCTATTTCCTAGTGTTCAATTTTTATTTTCTAATGAAGATATAAATCTTTTAAAACATATAAGAAAGTTAATGTCCTGTAACAACCTGTTGTTACTGTCCTTTAATTCTTTTCTATATTATGTTCTATTTGAACTTATCGTAACAATGCAAATTAAAAAAATGAAATAAATGGAGGAATAATAATTTTTCCGGCTATTTGGTGCAGAAGTATATGGCGACCACGGAGGTGAAAGCAGCCGAGCAGGTGATCGAAGCCTGCGTGAGAACCGGATCAGTGAGTAAATGCGTGTTCACGTCGTCGCTTCTGGCGTGCGTTTGGCGGCAGGACGCCCCACGCGATCGCCGGCGTCCCACCGTCGTCGATGAGAACTGCTGGAGCGACGAAACCCTCTGCCGAGATAAGAAGGTAAGAACTCCAAATCAATGCTCGAGCTTGAGACATTTTAATCAGAATTTCTTTTTGGGTTGCCCAAGAGTATTTTGGTAAAATATATTTCGTCCCGAGTCGAACGTCTGTCTATATAATGAATGAGAATTTTAGAAAAAAAATTTACATTCAGAAATTTTTTTGAATGCAAGATCTCCTTAAGCAACAAGGAACTCTTTATCACTTCACTCTAATTATTTTTTTAACTAAAATTTAATGAATGTGTGTTAAATAGGATATATCATGATTTTTTTATCTAAATTATTAAATTTAAAATTTATGATAAATAAAAATAACTAAAATATATTAATTTTAAAGATTATTTATTTTTAATCATATATCTTATATTCAAGGATTCAAATGATAAATTATATATCCATAAAACTCTTTTGGTTATCCATTAAAAACTTTGCAATTTCTTCAATCACATAAATTAGAGGTGCTAGTTTAAGTTGATATTATTAAAAGATAAAATCAACTTTTAGTACGAATTTATTTTCAAGATTTTAAAACTTTTAAGCCGGTGAGAAAAATAATATTTTTAAATTCATATTTGTATTATGAAGTTATTTTTCATTTATTTTTGTTTTGTGGCGAAATAGTTGTGGTACGCGTTGGGCAAGACGATGGCAGAGAAGGCCGCTTGGAGGGCGGCCCGGGGCAGGAACTTAAAGCTCGTGACGTTGTGCCCAGCCCTCGTCACTGGGCCGGGCTTTCGTAGTCGCAACTCAACTGGATCCGTTGCCTACTTCAAAGGTTTCAAAATTTAATTATTATTATTTGCGATGCCTTGGAATCGATCAAATCTGTCTGTGAAGGTCTCTTGCTCATCCTTCGTCTGAAACATCTGCTTTTACAGGAGCCGACGAGATGTTCGGAGAAGGGCTGCTTGCGACGGCGGACGTCGCGAAGGTGGCGGACGCCCACGTAGCCGTGTACGAGGCCATGAGCGGCTTCGCTTGCGGCCGCTACATCTGCTACGATCACGTCGTCCGAAGAAGCCAAGAGGCGGCCGAGTTGGAACGGCAACTTGGCCTTCATAACAGGATATCTCATAGAGGGGATGATACTACGACCGTCGACCGGCCGTTCTGGTTCGAGCTCTCCAACGGGAAGCTTACCAGACTGATGACCTCTTCTAGGAGGCGATGCAATAACGACAGCTACTCCATCTTTTACTCGTAGATATGTATTCAGTTCTTCAAGTATCTTAGTTGCAGATTATGGTGTAGGATATCTTTGATTTGTTAGGCCGAATAGCGGCAAAAGTTGAGTCTCAGATGATGTATGATGTATGATTTTTTTTTCTTCTTTTTTGTACAGAGAGAGTTAATTCTTAGTTAGCTTCGGAGAAGAAACCTTGATGACACATGTATCTGAAACTATTGGCCCATAAGATGAGCAACCAAACATCTTGTTGTCCACTTTTCAGGATAACATGCTTCTTGCTCAGATAAATATATAATCCCAGAAAATTAATGATCATGTTTAAATTGGTAAAAAAAGGTAAAATGTGTGTATATTACAGTGGGATCTTCTTCTACTTGGTATGAGTTCATAATCATTTGACAAACTTATATGAAAATATAAGAGAGAGTGAGTTTCTGTAATTTAGATCACACTCTTTGTCTTCTTAAAGAAAATTGTATTTATATTTTTAATAAGTATATTAATAATTATGCTTAATAATATTTGTAAACAATTATTTCTTATTGTATCTATTAATAATGACCTTAATGTCATTTTCAAAAACCACCCAAAATGGCAGACTCATGAAAAATAGTAAGAAACCATTAACTAATCATTAATGACAAACGTATAAAATTATTATAGTTTTTTTATCTTTTTCATTTATTATTATTCTTTCTCACACACTCAACTACTTTTCTTTGATAAAATTCCAGATTGCCCACATTTGTTCTTCCCATACATAAATTCTCTCTCCCCCTCTATATCTATCTGCCTACCTAGAGAGAGAAATTTTCTATCATAAGAAAATATATTTCTCGTTTTCACGTTACAATAAGAGAGTTTAAACATTTCTAATTAACTGATAAATATACATCTCCTACAATTAGTTATAATTAATGTTATTTGTAATACTGTTCTCTTACATTTTTCATCTGTCTCGCTAAAAAAAATAGTGATTAATCTGATGATCATTAAGGTACTTTTCTTTTTAATGTAAAATACATGTAATATATAAATAAAATAATATAATACGTTTTTTACCACAAATAATATAAAACCATATTGGCACTATATTATGTCTCTAAAATGGTCGAGAACTATAGTTAGCAAAACATCTTGTTGCGCGCAGTTAAAGAGATTAAAATTAGGACTTCAGTTTTTGTGACATTCTCTCGAGGGATTTATGTACGTTTTCATTTTAATATAGTTCATACAATTAAAATGTTGAGTTATCATCTTATACTATTATATATTGCGTTATAACTTATGAAATCATACTATTCAATGGCGTTAATGCTTTCATATGATGGTATTTCAAATAAATTGACTTTTCATCTTCTCCTAATTAATTATCTTTTTACCAGTTATTAAATATCAAGAAAGATCAATCAAAGAAGAAAAAAAACGGGGGAGAGGGAATAACTGTTAAAGAAATAAAGAGAGAAAAATAATTTAAAAGAATATCTATCGAAGCTATTATTTGATAATTATAAGAAAATGTTGTTATTTGCGTGTGACCAGTAACTAACGCTTTAAGTAATGACCGTAATACATTTTAATTATGAACACAAGGGAAGAACAAATGTAAGAGAAAATGGTATTGCAAACAATGACATTAATTGCAATTAATTAAAGGAAATAAATATTTCGGATATGCAGTAATTATTAGAATATTAATTTTCAATTTCTCGTAAGTATATAGAAAATCTATCTTTGTATGTACATATATGCATGATATAGTTGTACAATGTGATTATTTGTGGGAATATATTTCGATAAGTATTTACCATATATATGTATATATAAAGGAAATTCGAGGATCGAAAAGACAAATGTCAGTTGCAACCTTACTATCAAATTATTCTATTTTAAGAATAATTTTGCGAGCGAGCGAGAGAATATATAATATAAAAATATAAAAAAATAATTGTTATTAGTCCCTATTAACGATTAGTTGATTATTTCTTATTATTTTTTTATTATCCAACCATTTTTCAAGTTTTCTTAGAAAATTCAAGGTAGTACATTTTAAAAATGTTTATCATGGCCTCATGGGTTTAAAACGGGTCCAGATAAATATATTAAATTTAAAAATTCCTTGTCATGAGATTTTTTTATTATTTAAATAATATAATAAATAAATAATATGGGGTAGTTTGGTTTGACGTAATTGTAATTTCAGAATGTAAATAATTGCAGTTGGAAATTCTGATATAATTTGTATTTACAGGAGTTATTTTTTCTATGTTTGGATAGATATAAATGATATTTTGAAAAATAAGTTACGTTGTTTGCTTGAAGTTAAAAATATGATATAAATATTTAATCAAAATAAAATATTATCATATATAAATAAATAAATAGTAAGTAAATATAAGTAAATTTTAAAATTATTATTTATTTATTATTTATTTTTTTTATTTTTATTTATTGATGTAAATGTATTTATAAGTAATTGTGTTTTCGGCATAATTTTCTATACAGTAAATGCAACTACTTCATGTATAGTTACATTTATATCAAACCAAACACGAGAATCGTGTTTACGGTAATTGAAATTTCAATTACCGCCAATTACATCAAATCAAACACACTTATAAATTGATCAAAGAAAAAATAATTGAAAATAAAATAAAAAATAGAACCTAAAAATTATAGGAACTATTAAGACAGTTAAAAAATAAATTGAATAAAATTAATTAATAAAAAGATAAGTAATTGGTCGGTTCAAGTTAGATTTATTTTGAATTTTCCAATCCTTACCCAATTGACGCATCCTGACCTAAAGTAACTGTATTAAAGAAATCAATAAATGATAAATTTATAATATTATATTCTTTTAATAAAAATATAATTAAAAAAATAAATATTTAGTAATAAAATAATAGTTTTTTTTGTCAAATTGTTGTGTTGATTGGGTGATCGGTCTTTCCTAGAACTAGAGAGTAGGAGACAAATGAATATAGGTGGCACATTTTAATTAAACAGATATGTATCTTTTGTTATTTCATTACGAAAAAATAAAATTGGAGAATAAAATATAGTATAATAAAAAAAATTGGAATACGGAAGGACATAAAATATTAAGATAACAAATAAAATTAATTTAGATATCGAAATAATAAAAGAATTGGTAGGTTACACCGAAAATTTATTTCTTCAATTTGTACATGGCAAAATTGAGGTTGAGTCGTAACAAAGGTAATGAAAACCCCTAAGAGCCAAATATGTCAATAATTGGAGAGCATGTGATTTTTTTATATTTTAATAAAAATATAATAATAACAGGTATAATAAATAGAATAAAGAAACATTATTAGGATCCCAATGAATGCTAAAAAAATATTAATATAAAATAATAATATAGAAAGTTGAAAAAAAAACTAATATGATTAGGACGAATTAAATGATATTCGAATATTGACTTTTGTCATATATTGAAAAAGAAAGCATATATGCTGAGCGGATATTAAATTAAAATGACAAATAAGTTTGACTTAACATACTATAAAAAAATTAAAGTTAAAAATACTCATAATTTTAATTTCAATGCCGCATTTTATTTATACTTTTGCAACACGTAACTTAGTTAATAACAAGATGGAAAGAAATAGCCGTGGAGTTCATACCATTTACAGGTGCAATCATTGTTGATGGACGAAGAATATGAGAACATATCCGACAAATGATGGCCTTGCAAGTAACACGAAAGCGAACCTTCGAACTAAAAGAAAAAAAAGCCAGTTTCGCCAAAATTGTTCTTAATTAATTTTGCAACTTTATGGCTTGTTGGAATAGTGGTTCAAATTAGGGGCCACATTAAGGTTTGGATGGAGATTACTCTTTATTCGAAACAGTGTTTTTAGGCTTTAAACATGCCATAAAATATGGGAATCAAGGAAAGGACGCCGCTGTTATGTAGTTAAATAACTCGTCTCAGTGTTTTTTTTTTCCTTCAGCAAGTTCTTTGAGTGTGTTTTTTCACATTTGTGTGGGGATTTTGTTGGAGGAAAATAAGGGAAGACAATAGGCTATAATTTAAAAATTAAATAAAAAATAGAGAGTAAATGTACACAAGTGTGTTAATTAAGAGATTATAATTTTATTTTCGGAAAGAAAATCATCAGCTCAAATGCATTATTACATTACCTTCCTTTCATTAAAGAAAACATATGAGCCTTATACAAGAAAAAAAAATAGGTACATAAATTCTAACAATAAAAATTAAAATCTATGTTTATTGATCCATGAGTGGATGAATAAACCACTGCCTCATTGCGTCAACTCAAATGCATTATTGCACACCACCTCCGTCATTATCTTCTGTATCTTATCATGGAAAATGAAGTTTTTAATTTGGGTGGAGAAAACTTTCTAGCTTAAACATTTGTTTTAAGGTAAGAAGATAATTAATAGATTGAAAGATAAGACGTCACTATTATCATGTACCTAAAAAATAAATTAGTTTCCTCCTTACTCGTAATGGAGTTAGTTTTGTAGTGACTTCAAGTTCAAACTTAAAGGCATGTTCGGGTCCCCATATATATAATTTTGTAATAAGATTTGAAACCTCATGGTTTACCCACCGGGATTTGGTTCAAGTGCAAACAACCTATTAAAACGAAAATATCGAGTTCGACTTTTTTTTTCCTTTTGCATGTAAAGGAATTTCATAGAATTTTGCCTATGATAGTCTAAGAATGTGAGCTAGGTTGATATAAATTAATCGATGATAATGCTCTCCAATAACACTATTAATACCCGTGAGTTAGCAATTTTGTTAATTTAAACTTTCTTGGGCGTCTGTACGCATATTCTCCGATACTGATTTAAACTATCAAAGTAATATAAAAATAGAAATTAACAAGGTGTAATTTAGAATTATTGTAAAATATATAAAATATTACAAAAAAATATATTATAATGTTATTAATTAGCCATTGACAAGATAAAATGAAATAGTTATAAATCAATATACTATATTATAAAAAATATATTCATCTTTCATAAAATGTTACATAAATAATTGTAATATAATATTATAATGTAATAGAAATAGTTTAATATTATTAAAAGTTAGAGTACTCGTAATTTAGAATATCAATATATATTAAATGCTCTATAATTGCTATTATATATTATTACTATTAATTAATATTATAACAAAAGTGGCATGCTTCATGCAAAAGAGCCTCCAAGTTGGGTCGATTAGACTAATTAATATTATAGCAGGATTTACTCGGAGTCTATGAACAATTTTGATGGTACATACACTCTCGATAGTAATTATGTTATCTATTTATCGTTAAGTTAGATGTGCTATTAACTGTTTAAAATATTATTTTTATATTTATATTCTTAAAATATATTGTAATTACACTAACTTTTTCATCACCTTTTTGGTAGTATCGTATCGCATAGTGGCTTGATTTCTTCGGGAAACAATAGGCAAAGAATCCAAATTAGAGTTTAGAGTTTAGCACTTAGGTTGGAGAGTTAGCTCTTGACTGAGCCTTTGTTTGATTAGGCTCTCAACATAAAAGATTGGAAGATGGGATGTCATACCTAAAAAGCTAAATTAGTTTCTGTCTGCATGCCTTAAAAATAGAGTTATTTTTTCCAATAGTTTCTAAGGATGGTGCTGTCGTTTCCTCATATGATGTCAACAAGCTCTAAGCGACAAATCTCATACAGGGATCTTTGTCGGAATTGATAATTGTTTTTCTTTTTCAATTGAAGAAGATCCATGGGCTTGGACTTGATATATGAAAAGTTAATGAAAAATAAAGTGAATAGGTGAAGATTGCAGCTGGTACTTGCACCAAATTTTTATTTCAAAACTAAAAGGCTTTCAGCTCAAATGCATGATTACACTACCTTGGTCATCCTTAATATCTTATTGAGTTATTGTGGCTCTTCTGAACTATCATTTTTCTCCGGTTACAATAAGAGTCCCATGATCATACATAGCATAAACAATCCTAAACTTTTCATTAATAAAAGGAAATAATCTTAAACTTAATTAATTACAATGTCTCAATTCAGTAAAGGTGTGTATTACTAAACAACAACCTTATTTCTGGATGTTGCTAATCGACAGACGTGTCGATGAATGATTGATTTGATCCTTTCAAAATGATCCAGTCATGGAGCTAGTCTCATTTGAATGGTTAATTAGTATAACTATAGCAAAATGCAGTCATTATGTTATATTGCTGCTAAAATACAGAAACGTCTGCATTAATTAATTTGCTTTTCTTTGAAATAAGAGGACAAAGAGAAATACTTCTTTAAGGAGGGAGAGACTCTTCATGTTCTTTAAGCAATATTTTTTTCCTTACACGATAACAAGTAACAAGAGATGTAGTTTATGTTTCCACTGGATAATATAGTAAGGAACCTTTGGCCAGTAAGAACCATAAACAAAATTTGGACGATACAAGTGTCGATATATAGTTGGCACCACCTAATGAAGAGGAACCACAATATTTAATGCATGGTTGGTGATGCAAGACCCTTGTCACCCATCTTCCATTAAATTAATTCTTACCATGCGTCCATTAAGCAATGTTCCATTTTTTCAGAGATTAAAGATCACCTTAATTACCTGCACTGCAGATAAACAAGTATTATTGCATTAACAACAATCCAAAAGTTACAAGGTGAACACCATGAAGAGAGAAATCTGCTAAATCAACGGCATTTGGAAACAAACGATGAGGTTGCCATATATATGAACAAGAAGGCATCAAAAGCCAGGACAGTTTCTATCATTGTAATATCATATCAATTTTGCACAAAAGGAGTTGAAAAATTAACAACATGATAAATTTATAAGCTAATCGTTGTTGCCCAGTGCATCATCGCCATTGTTGCAGGCGGATGCATTCTGGGAGCTGACGCTTGGCCTCTTTCCTAAATGCACATCCTTTAGATTTCCTGAGAAGGAAATCCTTCCAAAGCCCCAGTGACCTCTCTGATACAACTCCATCCACACCTTCTCAGCTTCCAGTTTGGAACACAGACTCCTACGTCCACTGCTACTAACTTGATCTCCTTCCCCAGTTGTTGTTGTTGCTGCTGCTGTTGTTGTTCCCAGAACGCCCACATCGACGCCTTCTCTTCTCTTTGGCTCGTCTCCAATTGCCATGATGGCTCCAACCTTCTCCACCCCTCCGTCGTCTCTGACCCTCCTGCGCAAAGAGCACCCTCTCCTCTTCAGCATTCCCAGGCACTTCCTCGACACCTGCCACGGGGCCTTCACCAACGTCAGCGCGAGCATGTTCACGACCGCGCACGGGCAGCACCCGATGGCGATGCAGTCGGCGATGACGACGGCCGTGCACGAGCGGCACGAGCTGCCGGTGCACTCCATGTGATCGCCCGCGTCGTCCGCCTCCGCTGCCCGGTACCTCATGACGGGAGCTCCGGACGTCCGCCTGTCCATGCCTCTATCACGAGACCTGCACATTTCCAGGAGAGATATGAAGGGGATGCAGAAAGGTTATTAACGTTACGGCAGAGGGGGAGACGAATGGTTTATACATGTTGTCAAGCATAAATAGAGAACAGGATGTGCTATGCAGCAGTTTAATGTGCACAATTATTTTTATTGTAACATATATAAGAAGCTTATTTTATAGAATGATGATGGTTCTTTTTTATTCTTTATAAAGAACATATATATATATATATATATATATATATATATATATATCATAGTTAATTGGAAGGTTAATAACAATACTAAAAAACAGTGAAAGCAACCAACTGCAACATTATCCAAGTAAGCATGAGGGGTCCAAAGATGGCATTATTTTTGGTGCACAATAAAGGCAGGGATTCACAAATTATCTCATTTTATCTGTATGTGATAATTTATTGTGGAAAAGAGGAGACTGAGTGATTTATGAATTATAAATGCAGATGGGAACTGGTTTAAAGTGGACAGTTGTAACCAATGGAAAAATCTGAGACTGGCTTCTTTTGTGGAAAGTAGGATGGCAACTCCACAACATGCAGGTCTCCACAAGTAGGGACTGTTGTGACATAAGCTGCAGGCCAATTGTATGTGCACCAAGCTCTCCAAATTTAAAGTAGCATACCGGCAAATGGTAGATATAGCAGCTCTGGACTTGTGGGTTGGTCTTGGCATATATTAGCAGGTAGGGCCGCTATGAGACAGATAACTTAATCATAGTGGAATTATCTCTATATATGTGTTTAATGGCATTATATTATACATAACAAGTTCAACTAAGATATAAATGCTCCACTATTATATAAAACAACGAAAAAAAGAGGGAACTAGGCGTGCAATTGCACATAAATTACTATATATATTAAAGTGATGATGATGATCTTACTTTTCTCAATTTTATAGATAAGGAGTGGAGTCCGGGTTCCATAAAACATGCCTGGTTAGTGGTGACTAATTTTAGTTTATACTAATCGTATATTAGTTTCTCCACAAAAAGTAGAAACATATAAAGATTATTAAATTAAGAGAAAATAAAGAAAAATATAGTTGGCATACTATATATCTATGGTCCTACCCTTTTTTTTCCTTAAAAGAAAGGGTGCAAACACTGCTTTCATATAATTTATCTGACAACTATTGCACCAATATTTATGCCCAAATTTCTGCTTCAAAGTCTTAATCATTAATCAATGTTCAGACGAGATTAAAAAGTGGATAGCACGACCTATTGTTAGTTATCTGAACTCTGAAGAACCAAAATATAGTTATTCCAGCTGCAAGGTTTTATGATCAGATGACTAGTTATAGAGATTGCTAGGCCTTGGAATAGTGGATGACCAGTTGTGAATGTATACATCAATATACGGCCGATCTTTACAGTATTTATTGGCACATCTAAATCACTTTGGATCTCTTTTCTTTAGAAGAGATTAATATCTTGCCTCGCTTATAGCTCAACTTTCTACTATGCAACCTATTTTTAGTGAAAAAAGGTAGATCTTGTACAAGCATGAACTTCAATTGGTTCATTAACACAGATTAGCCATAACTAAGATAAGATAACATTTTAGTTACAGTTGCCTTATACGCTTTACTTGAAATTCTCCATCTACATAACATTAATTGATTTTTGTTTTTATATAGGCATCTCAACCATAGTCATTAGTATGAATAAGTTACAGTGACAACATAGTCTAATTCTAGTGTTAAACAAACTTATAATCCTAATTAATCTAACATAGTTTAAGAATTAGCGCGTTAAATTTTCCTCTCTCTCAACACCTAGGATCAACTAATTGTAACCCATTGAAATTAATAGATAGCTAATCATTTTCACCAAGGACCGGAGTACTTTTTTCAGTTACGGATCAGAGAGAGAGAGAGAGAGACTTGATGTTTAGAATCAAGCACTATTCTGTCACAGGCTCACAGCTTCGGCCAATGGAGTCAAATTGCTCTACATTTGTTGAATACCAACTTCACCACCCTCCGAAAGTTATGTATGCAACCCAAAACCGCTTGACCAAAAACTAAAAGAAAGGGAGAGGCCTGACCAACTTAAAGACTGCATGTTACATTTCACGTGTGCCCGTCCAATATTTTACATTGGTAAACCTTACAACTCTGCCAATATTGCCTCCTAAACTATTTCTTACAACAACAAAAAAATTACTTAATCGTTGGAATCACCGACAGCTATGATATTATTATTTTAACTCTTACAGGGACGCAACTATTTGTTTCGGATCCGTTCATCCTTAACTTGTTTGAATCCTCAAGTAAACATTTTCCATCCTTACTTGAATCCTACTGATACTTAATTTGATTAATTTTTTTTTCATGCTTCCTACTGCATTCAGGATAAATTTAGATGCATCAAGCTAATAATCTGATCATTAACAGTGCTATCATTTTATTTTTGTTGAACTCATTACTAAGAATATATCTTGCAGTAACCAGAAAGTTTCATCATATCTAACACTGCACATAATTCAGGTTACTTCATTTCTCGCATGAAAAAACCAAAGAAGAAAATGAGGTCCCTGATCCACGCAAGGCGTATGAGATGCAAATGCATTGTACAAAAACACAACTCCACAAAAAGCTGCTGAACAAAAAAAAAAGGCAGAAGATTCGGCACTTGAACAGTTACCGGCAGAGAAGTGGAAGTACTCCCGGAGACTACTACGTCCGATATGATCCGTCGTATCATCATATGATCCGCCGGAGCAAGCGACGAAGACGAGAGCGCGCCAAGTACTCCTCCAACTAGAACTCCGGTCTGCTCCGGCGACGGCGTCGGAACTTGTAATGCCAAGTAGAGCTTTCCTTCGTTTCCAGAACTCGAAGTTTTTTGCTTTTGCTCTCCGGGAGCAGGAGAGAGACTTATAAAAGAGGCCTCTCGACTACGTTAACTGTGGCAAATATTTTTGGGAAATAGAGAGAGAGAGAGAGAGAGAGAGAGAGAGAGGTTTAATATATATAAATAAATGGGGCTTCGGTTCCCGAGGAGACCGAAGGGGAGAGGTTTGACTCGTCCTCTGGGTTCTCCTGAGAGCCCATGGACTGCCAAATACATGAGAACTCAAGTGCCCAAACAGCTGATATGATACTGATGTGTACAAGTTTCGTGTCAGATATAATATTATATATATATAGACAAATAATAGGATCCACATTATTATGATATTATCTAAGTTTCCCTGATCCAACTCATATTTTTTTATTATTATTTCTGCTGGCGCAGTATTTTTTTTTGTTTAATGTGAAAAGACATGTTGGTGTTGGTGTTGTGAGAAAAAGGACGATAAAGATTGAGGTGG
Organism: Pontederia paniculata; assembly: GCA_001647135.1. Classification (NCBI taxonomy): domain Eukaryota; kingdom Viridiplantae; phylum Streptophyta; class Magnoliopsida; order Commelinales; family Pontederiaceae; genus Pontederia; species Pontederia paniculata. Next base: position 60,793 of record LTAE01000481.1, on the reverse strand, counting down.
CATGGGACGCCCTGTTCACCCACAATGCGATGCGGTCTTGCGAGGGGGAAGCAGTCAGCATACTTGGCACGTTGCACTCCTCCAACAGTGGTTGTGAACTACGATTAATTGACATGCTGACAACAAATATATAGTACGAGGCAGCTTTCCACATATATACTGAGATAATGTATATATTTATTTAAGAATCGCGATCTCTATATATAAATAAAATTTATTTATCTATTTAAACTACTACATAATTATATTATTTTTTTTATATTTTATTTATATATTGACTTCAACTATTAATATATATATATATTTTTTTAATACATCAAAAATTAAGGAGATCGCGATTGCCTCACCATCTATATGAGTCCGCCCTTATATTTATTGTAATAAGGTCTTTATACGTCGAATTTAATAAATATTTATCTTGTTTAAATGATATTTTTTTTACTTTATTAATAATTTAATTTGAAATATATTATTAAAAATCAATAATTTATTTAAAATTTATATTTGTTACTTATACATATCTCAAATTTTATATGATACATCTCTATTGAATATTTTTATGCATGTGTTAAATTAAATTGTGATCCAAGTCGGAGTGTTTGGTTCGAATCCAGTTGTTGCAGGTCAAGTCGAGTTCAAGGGGCCTAAGATCACTGTCTTAAATAATTTAAGCTCAGTTTTATAGCTAGGTATGAGCTCATCCCTGAAGATATCGTTTTAGATATATTTTTTTGTTCAATAACTTAAAAAACAATCATTTTGGGGGTAGAATTGAAATATAAGTTTTTTAAAAGGACTGTAATATATTGCATTTGCATATAATAAGATATCATGTTGGAAGAAATGGATGTCCCGGTTGGCAAAAAAAAACATTTATCGATCAGTTTTTTTATAAATAAAAATCATGATCGGTTGTGTTTGATTAGCGCCATTTTATACATAGGAGTCGTATAATAAGAGCACTATATTATATAGTCTGAATAATATGATTTATTAATATGAACTGTTTAGATGAGAAACTACATTGATCTATATTATAGTGCTAACTTGATGATCGAACGAGTACTTTTGTGGTCCTCCATTAGTTGAACTGAATTGATTATCAATTAGATAGCATAATTTAAAGACATGTTGTAATAGTTTAATTTGAATTGATTATCAACTGATATAATGATTCAATTTTTGATTTGAGTATCGAGAGGTTTTTAATTTGATTTTCACTTGTGAGACTTATGTACAGGGGCGGACTCACATATAAGATGGGGAGCCTCGACTCCTAACTTTTCGATGTATAAAATATATATAAGTATATACTTGTAGTTGTAATTAATAAAGTGAATAAATACTAATAAATTATCTCAATTATCAAACTGGTGTAGTGGATAGATGATTTTGGCCCTCCTTAAGAGGTCTAGGATTCAAATCTTAACCTCTTTTAATTTTTTGCAATTTATTGTTATATATTTTGACTCTCTAACTTTCCTTCCTCGGTCCGTCCCTGTTTATGTATTTCTTTTCTTTTAACTTTTTATTTTTCATATATAAGTCCATGATCATTTTTTATAATTGAAAAAAAGAATATTGTCGTTAAGGTCTCTTCAATACAAAAATAAGGTTATACAAACACTGAAAAAATGAGCTAATTTCTAAACGCCTAGAAAAAAAAATGGCTTGACCACACAATTTTTAATTGATACCATCTTTTCAATTGCAAAAAATATTTGCAGGCTTGATGCACAAAAATAACAAATTAAAAATAAAGGTAAACTACGAAAAAAGAGCATGTACTAGAACTCAAAATATATCAATTTAAGATTTATTTTGCAGAACTAAGTCGAAAAGAAGAAAACTATGCATTTACTAGTTTGCTCGATCGAGAATATAACAAAAGTTTCATTATTAATAATAAAATTTCAATCCTCCTAAAACTTCCTCTTAAAAGTCTGCCTAATACTCATATAAAAACCATCTTCAAAAGTTGATAAAATTATTTATAAAATTAGAATAATTTTAGAAAGATTTTTTAGCACTCTTAATAAAAAAATATAAAGGAAGAAGCTGTCGATAATAGAAATAAGAGATGCATATGTCACCATCTCAGGCCCTTGATTTGGCTGTTAAGTTATCGTCAATTTAATTATAATATTTGAAGTCATGATATATTGTTATTTCACATTATCTTTTCTTTCGGTGCTATTTTTCTCATTATCTTTCCTAATGATACAACCCATTTTTATTTCATGTGACTTCATTAATTGTCCCTATATAATAATAGAGCATTTTCTCGGTTTCATAATCCATTGATTGGACAGTTAATATATTTTTATTATCTATTCATTTCAATTAGGAAAAACATTGGGCAAACAAATGTTAAAAATAATATCGTTAAAAGGTTGAATTTTTGTATGAATATCTGTTGTAAGATTTGTATTCATCAGAGTTCCATATCCAGGAAGTAAGTACCTAAGAAATTGTTATTAAAAAAAATAATATTTAATATTTCACTCTAAAATAATTTTTAGCATCATTGCATGAAAAACTTATTACATGAAAAATATCATATAATTGATCCAATAAACAATAAAATAATGTAAATATGCAGTGCATGATGATTTACAATGATGGACAACATTTAACTTTGGAACATTATTTCTTGAATTAATTTTCGAAAACTTTGTGGCTGGGCTGGATTTGATGCAGTAAGCCCTTATAAGAAAGAGGCCCGCACGGTCCGAGACGATGCATTCATTTTCTACGTCAAAATGCTTCAAATTGTTTCCGTTTGATTTTCATTTACTTTCTGTGTCCTTTTTTTTTTATCACGGTCTGAAATCCATCGATAATCTGGGGCTAATAGCACTCGAATAATTTGATATTCGGACGTGAGCGAATAAAGACATATAATTCTGGCCAAATTAAGTTTCGGTGTCTTTTTGGTGTCCATTTCACGGTCCAAATAAAAAAAAAATTGGACTAAAATGTTTTGCGTCTAATAAGTTCAAAAAAAATATACTTTTTAGTAACAATAAAAAGTCGACTTTTTTTGAATAAAAATTAATTTCGCAACCTCTTAATTCACAAATCAAAATATAAATCATTTTCTCACTAGCATGTTCCAAAAGAAATTCTAATTTAATGAAAAACGATTTTTGGTAAACTTATATTTCAATTTACTCGCCTTCAAAAGAAATAAAATAATTATTTTTATCCAATATGACATGATTCGAAATTAATATATGAAAGGATTTTCATAAAATAATTCATTAAAAATATATTTAGTTCAATTTTTGTGAAGTTAGTTCTCTCCATTTTTTTCAAATAATGATAAGTTATTCTTAAAAATATTATTTTTATCATGAAAATGATGAAAAAATATTAACCAACTTAAAAAATAAAATTTACATTATATTGGTAGAAATGCGGTGTGAAAAATAAAAAAAAATCAATGCAGTATTCGATTATCTAAAAAAATAAATAGATTTTTTAGATAGAAACAAAATATTATATGTTAAGAATACAATGTTGAACTATTAAAAAGTAAACGCTACGTGAGTGTATAAAATGACTTTCGTCTAAATCGGTATTAATATATAAAATTATTATTAACTCTAATTTTTAAAAAAGTAAAATTTATTATTCATAAGCAGTAAATTCAGAAATGACAAAGTGGAACTCACCTTTTGAATTAAAATTATTAATAATTTTGCATATTTGCATTGATTTACATTTAGACCCTCACTTTTCTCAACTTTAATTTACCTCAATTTTTTAATTGATCTTTCTTTTTTCTTGAGTCTATGGGTAAAATTCTATTGATGTTCAAAATCATTAGCATCTGATTAATTCAGTGTTGAATGGGACGAAGATAAATTTTGGCAAATTAAAAACTTCGAATTCACAATTATTAACTTTCAATTTCTTAACTTAAAATACTAATAATATGTATTAACTAATTTAATTGACTTTTGTTTTTTCAGTGATTATCCATCGATCTTCAGGGTTATTAACATCTGACTAATTCGAAGTCGAGGTAAAGATCTAAAATAGTATCTCTTTGGGACTATTAGCTCTCAATCTTTCAACTCGGGACCTACTCTTGTTAATCAGATGTGTCAGCCGAACTTATTGATTGACCTTTTTTATTTAAGTTCCACGAATTTGACATCGAGAAGGACAACTAACTAGCAGGAACATTAAAATTCACCCACCAAAAAAAGTGAGCCCACCTACTTCCGTAAGCACTGACGAAGGTGCACGTCACTCCGCTGTACAGTTGAATTAAAGTAAAAGAAGTAAGAAACTTGAAAGAAGAAAAAGGATTTGATTATTTAATCTGTGATGCAATGTTTTAAAAATAAAATTTTAAAAATCGAATTGCAATGTGCTAACTGAGTCATAATTGAACTGATCCAATATTTTCTTATTAGAATACTACTTTTACTTATATTTAGAAAATACATTAGGAATAGTACATATACACAGGAATAAAAATAAAATCGAATAAGAGTATACTCATTAATAAAATTTACTTAAAAGACATTAATTTCTAAATATTTATCTATAATAGTTGTATATTTATATTTTTACCGAAAATCACGTTCAGTATTTCCTTTTCTTTCTTTTATGTTAACCTTAACTATCTTTCTATTTTTTTTTCTCTGTTTTCTTTTCCTTTTTGTCTTTCCATTCTTGTTTTACAATTAACTTTTTTACTATCATTTTTTTTTCTATTTACTTATCTTATTCTCTCTATCTCAGTAAATTCTTTACTTTTTATCTCTTTTTAGTTTTTTTTATTTTTCTTTACATGATTGCCATCTTCAGTTATCTAATTTCAGTTTTACTTTCTTCTATTTCTTTTCTCATTTTTTCTGAATTTTTTTTAAACTCGGGTTGAACCCGATCTCTCAATTCGATCTGATTTTCCTAATTTCATATGGTCCATACTAATTTTATTGTAATTAACTTTGCATGACGATTCGGACCGAACTAATGATTTAACCTATTGGTCCGATTTTTAAAATATTATCCGACGAATAGACATAGTTGCTCATCAAAGTCGGAGTAGATAATTAATAATAAAATTGATTAGGGAAATTGTATTTTAAAAGAAAAAAAAGATTAATAATTTTAAATTCGAATTTCAGAAATATTATTTTAATTAGAATTTACTTCTGAACACTAAATTAATCAAATATTAGTAATTTTGGATATCAATGAATCTTAAATTTTGTTAGGAAAAAATCGGAATAGTTCTTGATATTTTTTTGGGTACAGAAATAAATTCTTTAGTTATGGAAGGATACTCGTGCGTTGTTATATATTTATATGTATTTTGTATTTTCATACATTAGTCTCACCTTGTTCTTAGTTAATAACTTAGTTTTTTGCCGTGGACGGTGATTATAAGTTACATAAGATAAATTGTTATATGTATTTTGTATTTTCATACATTAGTAACTTAATTGCTAATTAATAACTTAGTTATGGAAGATGATTATTTTCACCTTGTTCTTGTACCAAATAAGGCCATGGAGAGGAAACCGGGAAATGTCGACCTCTTCCCTCGAAGCATAATAGATAGTAAGGTCCTACGACAAGAAGCAATTGACGTGATTGGCTGGTGCAAGTCATGGACCCTCCTCTCTCCTCCTCTTGTTGACAACCATAATAGACTGAGGACGAGAGCTATCTTTTTTTCTTTTTGGAAAAGAGAGAGGTCTTAATCAAATGTTAGATCTCAATGAATCGGAGTATAAAATTTTCAGAATACTCGGAAGAGAATTTTTCTTTCAAAGGAAATCACCAAGCGATTTACGCTCAAATGAGGCAAGACAATATGCACGTATGTTGGCACCATGATTGATGTGTTAGGTAAATATAAATATTTTAAAAAGTACTCCTCATATTCCTAGTGCAAAGGTTTATCCGATTGATGATAATACTTTTTGAATTGAAATTAGATTTAATAATGATATTTCATAAGATAAATTGTTATATGTATTTTGTATTTTCATACATTAGTTCAATAATTGCCATTATTTTTATAAAAAAACAAAAGAATAACTCATTATTTTTGTTTTGATATTTTTTTGTTCGTCTACATGAAAATATTCCTTTTTTTAAACAATCTTCTTGTTAGTTTATTTACTTACAACATTTAAATGTTTACTAATTGAATAATATCAGCTTTTTCTTTCGAAAAAAAAATGATGGTTCAGAGATACTAAAAAAAGTATATTTTAAAAAGATAATAAATGTGGACATATTTATGGTTGATCCTCAATTTAATTTTGTGTACAACTTACCTTTTACATTCATTTTTTGTGAAAACTTTCATGTTTCAAAATAGGAAAAATAATATGACTGACAAAGAATAAAAGATATCCCTATTTTTATAGTGAGTGATGAATAAATTTTATCGATATTCAAGATTGTTAGCATCTGACTAATTTGATGTTAAAAAAAATCTTAATCAGGAGTTCGAACCCCTCATCCCTCAATGATAAAGACTTTCTAACCATTTATGTGAATGATTAAAATATGTCCCTATTCTATATATAGTTATATACTTCGCAGACTTCATCTTTTATCACAAAAGAAAGAGAGAGGTTCATATGAGAATGGGTTCACAACATGAAGAGCTCCACATACTTTTCTTCCCCTTCTTGTCCCCCGGCCACATGATCCCCACCGTGGACATGGTCAAGCTTTTTGCCAGCCGCGGAGTCAAGTCCACCATCGTCACCACCCCGGTCAACGCCGCCCTCGTACAGCCGGCCGTCGACCGCGCCAACGCGTCCGGCCGCGGCCACCCCATCGCCCTCTACCTCATCCGCTTCCCCGCCGACGAAGTCGGGCTCCCTAAGGACCTCGAGAACGCCACTCAGGTCAACACTCAGGATGCGAGGGTCAAGTTTTTCAAGGCCGTCGCCCTGCTCCGCCAGCCGTTCGAGCGAGCCGCGGCCGAGCTCCGTCCCGACGCCATGATCACCGACACCTTTTTGCCGTGGACGGTGGATGTCGCGTTGGAGCTCGGCGTGCCACGTCTCTCGTTTCACGGCACCAGCTCCTTCTCGCTCTGCGTGGCCGACGTCATGCTCCGGCACAGGCCTCTCGAGGCCGCGCCGAGCGACGCGGAGTCGTTCGTGGTGCCCGGCCTCCCGCACCGGATCGAGATGCTGAAATCGCAAGAGCAAACGCCGAGCAAGAGTGCCACCTGGATGGAGATGCGGAGCAGGATCAGGGAATCTGAGCTGAAGAGTTATGGCGCGGTCATCAACAGCTTCCCCGAGCTCGAGCCGGACTACGCGAAGCTTTACCAGGAAATGGTCAAGTTTTTCAAGGCCGTCGCCCTGCTCCGCCAGCCGTTCGAGCGAGCCGCGGCCGAGCTCCGTCCCGACGCCATGATCACCGACACCTTTTTGCCGTGGACGGTGGATGTCGCGTTGGAGCTCGGCGTGCCGCGTCTGTCGTTTCACGGCACCAGCTCCTTCTCGCTCTGCGTGGCCGACGTCATGCTCCGGCACAGGCCTCTCGAGGCCGCGCCGAGCGAGGCGGAGTCGTTCGTCGTGCCCGGCCTCCCTCACCGGATCGAGATGCTGAAATCGCAAGAGCAAACGCCGAGCAAGAGTGCCACCTGGATGGAGATGCGGAGCAGGATCAGGGAATCTGAGCTGAAGAGTTATGGCGCGGTCATCAACAGCTTCCCCGAGCTCGAGCCGGACTACGCGAAGCTCTACCGGGAAACGATCGGAAAGGCTTGGCACATCGGCCCGCTTTCTCTCTGCAACAAGGCAGCCGTCGAGATGTCGGAAAGAGGATACGAGGCTTCGATCGACTTCAAGGAGTGCTTGGATTGGCTCGACGGCAAAGTACGCAGCTCGGTCGTCTACGTTTGCTTCGGCAGTATTTCGCATTTTTCTGTGCCTCAGTTGCGAGAGATGGCCTTAGGCCTCGAATCCTCCGGCCATCCCTTCGTTTGGGTACTGCGCGAAGTATGCGTCGACACCGACGTGTGGCTGCCGGAAGGATACGAGGAGAGGGTGTTGAAAGCCGGGAAGGGACTCATCATAAGAGGCTGGGCACCGCAAATACTCATACTAAACCATCCGGCCGTCGGGGGCTTCGTGACGCACTGCGGGTGGAACTCGACTCTGGAAGGCATCGGCGCCGGCGTGCCGATGGTGACATGGCCGCTGTTCGCTGAGCAGTTCTACAACGAGAAGATGGTGGTGCAGTTGCTGGAAATCGGAGTCCCGGTCGGATCGAAGGAGTACAAGTCGATGGAGGACGAGAGGAAGGTGATCCCGGCGAAGGACGTCGCAGGGGCTGTTTCGAAGGTGATGGACGCAGGGGAGGAGGCGGAGGCCATGAGGAGGAGGGCGCGGGAGCTCGCGGCAGCAGCGGCGAAGGCTGTGAGCGAAGGTGGGTCATCGTACGCGGCCATGGGCGACCTGGTAGAGGGGCTGTTGCAGAGGAGGAGTGATGGAGTATGAATCAGCAGACCATGACTTTTGCTATTTCTATTATAATTCCAGAAGTGTTCCAGAAGCTGTTTTAAATATATTATAATTCCCCTTTGTTCCAAGAATATCCAATTTTTGTCTGCGTATTTCAAATATTGGGCAACATTTTCTTGTACTTAAACCGTCCAGTCCAGCGAAATCTGATCAAACTATGCATACCTCAAATGGCAACTTCAATATTATATCAGCATAATGAAATATTATTATTTTATTTACTTTTTTTATTTATATTCATCTTATTGGAGTTGCATCCACCGGCACAATCGCTTTCCCACTCGCACTTGATTGAGTGTTTGATTAAAACGGAAATAATAAATAAAATAATAAATATTATATTTTATTAATAATTTATTAAATAGATTAAGATATTTATTGACATTGTTAATTATAAATAATTAATTAACATAATTTTAATTATTGAGTAAAATAATGATACAAAAATATTATTGCATGTTATAATTATATAAATTAATATGTTTCTAACGTCATAGAATTAGTATTTATTAATTTCATTAAAATAAGCTACTAAATAATTATAATATTATATTAATTAATTAATGCTGAAATGACTAGATAATTATATTTTCCACTATTTTATTTTCAATAATGTATTATTACCAAATAACATAACAATATATAATTAACTAATACATAAAAATATTATTATCAAAATATTTATAATTTTTTTTATTTTATTATTAATATTATATTTTTGTACCGAATTCAATTAATGTTAAAAATTTATTAGTTATACAAGTGATTATATATTTATTAAGATATAATAATTGAATAAAGTAAATTAAAAAAAATAAAAGAAAGGAACAAATAAATTGTTCTTGCCTTGGACAAGAACAAATTGTTTTGATTTTGGTGAAAAAAAAGGTGGTATCACGAATTTCTAGGCGGTCTCAAAAAGTGAGAATAAAATATAATTCTTAGGGTGTTTGGATAAAAATATAAGAATAAGGTGATTATTCTCATCTTGTTCTTGTACCAAATAAGGCCATGGAAAGGAAACCGAAAAATGTCGACATCTTCCCTCGAAGCATAATAAATAGTAAGGTCCTACGACAAGAAGCAATTGACGTGATTGGCTGGTACAATTCATGGACCCTCCTCTCTCCTCCTCCGGCCTGCTGACAACCATAATAGACTGAGGGCGAGAGCTATCTTTTTTTCTTTTTGGAAAAGAGAGAGGTCTTAATCAAATGTTAGATCTCAATGAATCAGAGTATAAAATTTCTAGAATACTCAGAAGAGAATTTTTCTTTCAAAGGAAATCGCCAAGCGATTTGCGCTCAAATGAGGTAAGACAATATGCACGTATGTTGGCACCATGATTGATGTGTTAGGTAAATATAAATGTTTTAAAAAGTACTCCTCATGTTCCTAGTGCAAAGGTTTATCCGATTGATGATAATAATTTTTGAATTGAAATTAGATTTAATAATGATATTTTATATTCAACGAAAAAGATTGTGCAAACGTGTATACTCTATGCCTTCGCTTTCAAAATAGAGTTAAAATATTATCGAAATGTACCTACTCACACAAAGAAGTATCAGTTCTAACGGTATATCCTGCTTCCTTATCTCATTGGAATTCACAAAGGAACCATCCTAGTTCTTTTTGAACTCAGATTGAGGTGAGAGCTCCCAACGGACCAAAGGAAAGTTTGCTAGGAAAGTCTCCTCAAAGTTATGGATTGAGTGTCACTCATAGTAGCTAGTTGTAACCCGAGTCCAAACAATAGTTGTGGTTGCTTGGCAAGAACTAAACTGTGCATCGTTGAGCATCCTCCATATTAAAAGAAAATAGAGTTAAGAATTGAGGTTGAGTGTTAGAATCAAAATTATTTCCTTCAAGTATCCATTCTCCCATAGCCGTATATTAAAGAAAGAGAATTGAAACCTAGTAAAAGATTCCAAATTTGAGCAGAAGAAGGGCAAACAAAGAATAGATGCAAATTAGTTTTCAGAACATAAGCACATAGGGCACAACAAGGATTAATACTAGCCTATTTATATTAAAATTGTGAAATCATGATTTGATGCTATCTATAATATGTTATAAAATTTTAACAACACCTTACTCAATCTTCCAAGACCTAAAACCAATATAGAACATAAGTTAGAATGTAAGTTTTTCTGGAATCAAATCAGATGGAGATAAATTCTAAAATTTATATATGTTACTTATAAGTGAGTTTAGTTTGAGTTAAAATTAGTTTTATATTATTTGAATATATATAATGAAATTTATGAATTTATCTTCTACTAGTATGTCATTTATCAAGATGCAGACATTTACATATAAAAATTGAATTAATCAAATTGTTTGTTTACAATTAGGTAAAATAATAGCAAGTATTTATGCATCAATTATATACGTTTTTATGACTTTATCATGACAGAAAGAAGTGTTATTGTGTCTTGAAATATTATGCCTTGTACTCAAAATTGAAAAAAAATGAGAGAAAAAAGGGAATCTGTGGCGGTAGCGGAGGGCTTGGGCCATTAGGGTTTTATGATGTACTCTCTTCTTCTGACATAGTGAAAACTCTTTCGTGGCAGCCTCCTTTGCCCGTTGATGTTTCCCTCTTGTTCACATCGATCAAGAGGGTTTTACCACGTTAAAAATATGTGTATCAATATTTCTTTCTCGTTTTATTCGTGGTTTTGATTCTTGGTCGATCCCTCGCCATATATATTCACAACAAATTGGTATCAGAGCATGAGCTTTTTCGCAATCAATGTTTCGACGATGACTACAACGAAATTTGACATCGATAAGTTTGACGAAAACACAAATTTTAGTCTGTGGCAAGTTTGGATGCTTGTCATCTTGGTTCAGAACAAACTAAAGAAGACGTTATTGGGAAAGAAACACGATAATATGGAGACGTCCGCCAGGGAGGAACTTGATGAGAAAACCATGTCCGCGATCCAATTATGCTTGACGAACAATGTTCTTCAAGAAGTCCTTGTAGAGAAGACGTCAACAGATCTATGGCTAAAGTTGGAAACTCTGTACATGACAAAAACTCTAGCGAATCGACTTGTGTTGAAGCAGCGGCTGTACACCTTTCGTATGACAGAAGGTACATCAATCAGATCTCATATTAGCGAGTTTTTTACCCTTATCAACGATTTGAAAAACGTAGATACTAAGGTTGATAACGAAGATCAGTCGTTATTGCTTCTATGCTCTTTGTCATCTTCATATAAAACTTTTAAAGAAACTATGATCTACAGTAGGGACAAACTTACTTTTGATGATGTGAAAGGCAAACTTTTGAGTAAAGAAAAATTGGACAATGGATTGGGATCCAACAGCAAATCAGAAGAGCATGCCTCAGATTTGATCACAAGAGGCAGACATCAAACAAGACATCTGAATCAAGATAGATCTAGATCTAAATCGAAGCATAAAGATAAAATATGCAATTATTGTAAGACGAAGGATCGTATCAAGATAGAGTATTACAAATTGCAAAACAAAAATAAGAATTTCAATGAGAGCAACAAGAAGGGAAATCCGAAGCCAAATGTTACAGATGCTAGTGTAGCCAAGAGCGAAAATGAAGATGTTTTGATTGTGATATCGATTAATAAATCTAGATCTTCAAATGAATGAATTCTCGATTCTGGATGCTCGTATCATATGTGTCATAATAAGGACTGGTTCTCCACATACAAGCTGATTGAAGGTGGAGTTGTTCTTATGAGAAATAATGCAGCTTGTAAGACTATTGGTATTGGATCTATTCATATTAAGATGTATGATGGAGCTATCCGGACCTTAACAGATGTCCCTGATCTGAAAAAGAATCTCATTTCTCTATGTGTTTTAGACTCAAATGGTTGCAAAATTGTTATAGAGTCAAATGGAATGAAGATTTCTCGGGGTGCTCTTGTGCTGATGAAAGGTTCAAAAATTGGTAGCTTGTATGTGCTTCTTGGTTCAATTGTAACATGTTCAGTAGCTGTTTCATCATCCATTTCAGAAGAAGATTCTACAAAATTATGGCAGATGCGTTTGGGCCATACGAGTGAGAAGGGCATGCAAGTTCTAAGCAATCGAGGTCTTCTTCCGGGGCCAAAAGTTGGAAAGTTAAAATTATGTGAATATTGTATTTTCGGGTAGCAAAAGAGAGTCAGTTTCAATTCGACAATTCATAGGACGAAGGGAATCCTAAATTACATCAATTCAATTTTATGGGGTCTTTCTCAAATTCCTTCAAAGGGAGGTAATAGATATTTGCTTACATTTATTGATGACTTCTCTAGAAAAATTTGGGTCTACTTCCTTAAACATAAAGATGATGTCTTTGATACATTTAAGTTATGGAAAACTTTGTTAGAAAAATAAACTGAAAAAGTTGTTAAGAGACTTAGAACAGATAATGGACTGGAGTTTTATGGTTCAAAATTTAATGACTTTTGTGAGAAAGAAGGTATTGTAAGACACCACACAGTTGTAAAGACTCCACAACATAACGACGTCGCAGAAAGAATGAATCAAACTCTACTTGAAAGAGCTCGCTGCATGTTGTCAAATGCAGAGTTTGATATCAAGGATCTTGGTGCTGCTAAAAAATCTTGGGGATGGAGATCTTTAGAGATAGACACTCAGAAAGAATTTTTCTCTTTCAGCAAAAATATATTGAAAAAATTTTAGAGCGATTTGGAATGCATGATGCAAAGTCAGTTAGCACCCTTATTGCAGCACACTTCAGACTCTCAGCTTCATATTCTCCACAATCAGATGATGACATAAGGTATATATCAAAAGTTTCATACTCTAGTGCAGTTGGTAGTCTTATGTATGCTATGATTTGTACTCGTCTAGATATATCTCATGCAATTAGTGTTGTTAGTAGATACATGTCTAATCAAGGGAAGATGCACTGCCAAGCAGTTAAGTAAATTTTGCGATATCTGAAGCATGTTTAGAATTTGATAAGAGTATAGTTGGTCTGATTGGTTATGTTGATTCAGATTTAGCATGAGATTTGGATAGAAGAAGATATCTCACAGGTTATGTTTTTACTATTATGTTGTTAGTTGGAAAGCTATTTTGCAAGACACAATAGCATTATCCACCACTGAAGCAGAGTAAATAGTTGTTACTGAAGCTGTAAAGGAAGTCATCTGGTTTAGAGGATTAGTTAGAGAATTCAACATGAATGAGGAAGCTACTAGCATATACTGTGATAGGTAAAGTGCAATACACCTTATAAAAGATTAGATGCATCATGAAAGGATAAAACATATTGATGTGAGATATCATTTTGTTCGTGATATAGTGCAAAAGAAAGATGTTCAAGTTCAGAAGATCAACACTCATGACAATCCTGCAGACATGATGGCAAAGAGCTTACCTATTGCTAAATTCGAATTCTGCTCGGACTTGTTTGACATCTCACAAAGAGGAAGTTAGGCCCATGAGGGCCATTTGACAAAGGAGGATATGATGAGTTTTTTTATTTATTTTGAGAATTATGTAAAATTCAAGTCAAGGTGGACATTTGTTATTGTGCCTTGAAATATTATACCCTGTACTCAAAATTAGAAAAAAAATTGAGAGAAAAAAGAGAATCTGTGGCGGTAACAGAGGGCTTGTGCCATTAGGATTTTATGATGTACTCTCTTCTTATAATATAGTGAAAACTCTTTGGTGGCGGTCTCCCTTGCCCGTGGATATTTCCTTCTTGTTCACATTGATCAAGAGGATTTTACCACGTTAAAAATCTGTGTGTCAATATTTCTTTTTCATTTTATTCGTTATTTTGATTCTTGGTCGATCCCTCGCCCTATATATTCACAACAAGAATGGTTAACCTATAGCTTCAGGGTTGTGAAGAAATAATAAAGAGAAAGACAAATAAGAATAAGGTATGTACGATGGATCCATATACGAGATTATATGTTTTCTGTAGAGACGATATGAAATTCCCCGAAAGGAATATCATGATATCCTAAGGGATAATATATTTCTCGACATGGATGATATGATATCCTAAGAGGTGATATGATACATTTAGCCAGCTGATGATATGATATGTTTCATATATGATTGCACAAGTGCATCACATGTTATATGATATTCTATGAACCTATAATATGTTGGTGATGATACATATTTTATTTTATCTTACGGTGTGATACATACGATATTTGATATTAAATACGCTTATATTGTCTTCCTTGAAATGCGTAGATGATAACATTGACTATGAGTTTTCTACTTATTGAGTTATGATTTGCTCATGTAAAGTGGTCATTAAGGATTAATTTGATTGCATATGGATAATTGGTTATCGTACATTGAAAATTTGGCCTCAAAATGGGTCTTTTAGCTTGGTGATTGAATAAAATTATCTACTTTAAATTCAAATAGAATTATTTATTTTGTTAATTTATATATAAGTTTGGAATTTATTAATTAAGCATAGTTGGCAATATTAGTTGAGTCTATTTATATAGTTAGTGGAAGTGTGTATGCAATGAGCATGTATAGTAGGTGGAGGTGGAGTTAAAGATAAATATTTGTGATTAGAAATATTATAATGTCATTGTTTATATAGTGAAATATGCATAAAATGAGATTATGCTAATATTAAATCTAAGAATGAGATTAAATTCATAAGTAATGACATAAACTTTGAGTAACTAAAAATATGCTAAGATTTCTTGGACCATTAAAGTATACTTATACAATGGTCTTATGTGAAATAAGTTGGTCAATGACAATTAGCTAACTCGTATTTAATACATGTTACTTTTAACACACGTCATATCTAGATTTGATACGTGTTGATGCTCTTAAATTGAAGTTCGGAGTTTTTAAAAAGATAAAATCTAAGAGAAACTAATTGAACTTCTTATAGTATATTCTTAGAAAACACAAGTACAATATGATATGTTTGAAAATATTATTGATAAATTAGTATGATAGATAGATATACTTCAATTATCGTTGATTTTTAGTATATTATCATATTAATATAGAATATAGAAGACTAAAGGTAAGTTAACTTATGATACGATGACCATAAAGTATTTCTTTTTATGGATTGTTACTTATCGATTAGAATCATCCTTAAAATTTGAGAATGCACATAAGGTACTCTTATAATAAGTAAGGTCTAAGGAGATATATGCCATATGAGTGACAATGAAATTCTAAGGTGGAAATAAATATTATAAGGTAAGCATGAGCATATTGGAACCGATGAAACATGGATTTTGATCTAAGACCATCCATCCATGATGGTTTTATTAAATATCACTAAGTTGAGATAGGAAAAAAATAAATGGAAAGAAGTACATATGATTTGTATTTCATTTATTAGACTAATAAGGTTTGTTAATTTCAAGAACGAAATTTTTTAAGAGGGTTAGAATGTGATAACTCTAATCTAATTTTATAATAACTATCATTTTTAGTGTCATTATTATACTAGCAAATTTGTTAGTATTTATCATCCTTAGGACCAATCATATTTTGCCAAGCGGCACATGCGAAAATGATAATACATAATTGCAAATAAATCATATAATTTATAATTATCATAATATATATGTAATTATGAATAAGTGATATTTATTTAGAATAAACTTATCATATTAAATGTAAATTTTGATTGGACCACCACTTTAACCAATCATCAAACAAGTTGCCATAAGCAACTTGTCACCTCTTGCTTGGCTTATTTTTCTCAACCAACTTCACTCGCCATAAAATCGTGTAAAAATTCGTGGAGTGGCCTTATCCTCTTTTCTAAAGGCACAAAATATTCAAATTAAAATGTCATCCATGGAGGGAAAGAAAAATTCTCAAGTGAAGACCATTTCAAGTAAAACTTTTTACCTTAGATTTATATCATGATTCATGATATGGTTTGCAAAATCATTTGGCCATCAAAAGTTACAAAATTTTACATGTGAAATCCAATCCTCTTTAAGTCAGATTTCCATAAAATCTAAAAACATAAAAAACTAAGTTGTATGTTAAGAGTTATGATACTATCTTTACATACCACTCATACTGTTCTGAGATAGCTACAAGGTCTGATGTTAAATTATGAAATAAAATATTATAAGGGCAATCAGATTTTGATGCTTAAAGTTATGTTAGAATATTTTATATAGGATCATATTCAAGTGGAATCAACGCAAAAGAACTTGTATAAATAAAGTTACGAATTTTCTACCATCCATGACTTCATCTGTCATAGATTAGGGACATAAAATAGTTTGATTCCAAAAATTTTAGGGAAATGATATGTAAAGATTAGATTTCGAATGTTTACACATGAAAGGTTAGGAAGTCTAATTTATATAAAAATTAAGAAATCAAGATTTGATACGCTACGGTATGAGCCAATATCCTTCGGGATAATATGACATTCTCAAGGGATGATATGATAAGTCATATGATATGATATTATATGATTGATACAACATGATCATATATTTGCATATCATTCATACATGCATTGATATGCTAACCCTGCCAGGTTGATATGTCTGTTTTGGAGGGATATATATTTACTAACCCAGTAGGGTTGATATGTCTGTTTTGCAGGGATGATATCTTTCGGGATAACACAATACCCTAAGGGGTAATACGATAATCCGGCAGTGCATGATATCCTTCGGGATGATATGATATCCTAAAGGGTAATATAATAACCCGACAGTATATGATACCCCAAGGGGTATGTCTGTGGCCAAATGGTTTATATGACAAGTCAATTTTCATGAACATGACATGCATTACGATGCATTATTATTTACGAAGACTCTATATTAGAGAATATATTTAACGTTATAAGATAAATTTTATGATGGTTATATGACATGTTCTTATATTCTATTTTATGATATATGATGTGCCTCAATGTGCTATGTGGGGTGAAGGAATCATATGATATGTTATGACATCATATTATTTATTTCAATTGTTATATGATTTGTTTTGAGATATTATATGATATCTTTCAATGTTATATGATAGAAATGCTATGTAACAATTAAATGCAAACTATTATAGAATAGAATGTCTATGAATTATTAAGTCGAGAAGAACTTATTTATATAATATTATATTTTAAATATTATAGACATGATTATGAGAATAATGAACTAGTTGATTATAATTATATCATGTGAATTGTAAGTATGCTTCATGTTAGAAATTTAATATTATATTATCATGATTTACATATTTATTTTGGCCATACATATGAGCCTTTGCTNAAACTTATAGGTATATCAAAACTCCAACGATCTTTGTAAGCATGTGCACTACAACCATTTCTAATTTGTTTTCTAAGTTGATTTTTTCTATTTACTTCTCTTATTCTTTCTATCTTAGTAAATTCTTTACTTTTTATCTCTTTTGAGTTTTTAATTTTCTTTATATAAATTTTATCTTTACTTTTTTTTATATTTCTTAAATGAATATATCTTTTGAGTTGTACAATTCCCAGTTATCTAATTTAAAGGAATACTAAAAATCACTCATTATTTTTGTTTTGATAATTTTTTTCCGTCTACTTGAAAATATTCTTTTTTTTTAAAAAAAATCATCTTCTTGTTAGTTTATTTCCTTACACCATTTGAATCGTTTACAAGTTGAATAACATCAGCTTTTTCTTCGGAAAAATGATGATTCAGAGATAATAAAAAAAGTATATTTTAAAAAGATAATAAATGTGGACATATTTATGGTTGATCCTCTATTTAATTTGTGCACATCAAAATTACCTTTTACATTTTTGGTGAAAACTTTTATGTTTCATTAAGAAGTACTCAAAATAGAACAAAGAAAAAAAAACGACTGACAGAGAGCAACATATGTCCCTAATTCTATATATACTCTGCATACTTCATCTTATCTCAAAGAGAGAGAGAGAGAGAGAGAGGTTCATATGAGAATGGGTTCACAACATCGAGAGCTCCACATACTCTTCTTCCCCTTCTTGTCCCCCGGCCACATGATCCCCACCGTGGACATGGTCAAGCTTTTCGCCTGCCGCGGAGTCAAGTCCACCATCGTCACCACCCCGGTCAACGCCGCCCTCGTACAGCCGGCCGTCGACCGCGCCAACGCGTCCGGCCGCGACCACCCCATCGCCCTCTACCTCATCCGCTTCCCCGTCGACGAAGTCGGGCTCCCTGAGGGCCTCGAGAACGCCACCCAGGTCAACACCACGGACGCGAAGGTCAAGTTTTTCAAGGCCGTCGCCCTGCTCCGCCAGCCGTTCGAGCGAGCCGCGGCCGAGCTCCGCCCCGACGCCATGATCACCGACACCTTTTTTCCGTGGACGGTGGATGTCGCGTTGGAGCTCGGCGTGCCGCGTCTGTCGTTTCACGGCACCAGCTCCTTCTCGCTCTGCGTGGCCGACGTCATGCTCCGGCACAGGCCTCTCGAGGCCGCGCCGAGCGAGGCGGAGTCGTTCGTCGTGCCCGGCCTCCCTCACCGGATCGAGATGCTGAAATCGCAAGAGCAAACGCCGAGCAAGAGCGGCAACTGGATGGAGATGCTGAGCAGGATCAGGGAATCTGAGCTGAAGAGTTATGGCGCGGTCATCAACAGCTTCCCCGAGCTCGAGCCGGACTACGCGAAGCTTTACCAGGAAATGATCGGAAAGGCTTGGCACATCGGCCCGCTTTCTCTCTGCAACAAGGCAGCCGCCGAGATGTCGGAAAGAGGACACAATGCTTCGATCCACTCGAAGGAGTGCTTGGATTGGCTCGACGGCAAAGAACGCAGTTCGGTCGTCTACGTTTGCTTCGGCAGCATTTCGCATTTTTCTGCGCCTCACTTGCGAGAGATGGCCTTAGGCCTCGAATCCACCGGCCATCCCTTCGTTTGGGTACTGCGCGAAGTATACGTCGACACCGCCGTGTGGCTGCCGGAAGGATACGAGGAGAGGGTGTTGAAAGCCGGGAAGGGACTCATCATAAGAGGCTGGGCGCCGCAAATACTCATACTAAACCATCCGGCCGTCGGGGGCTTCGTGACTCATTGCGGGTGGAACTCGACTGTAGAAGGCATCGGCGCCGGCGTGCCGATGGTGACATGGCCGCTGTTCGCCGAGCAATTCTACAACGAGAAGATGGTGGTGCAGCTGCTGGAAATCGGAGTCCCGGTCGGATCGAAGGAGTACAAGTCGAAGGAGGATGAGAGGAAGGTTATCCCGGCGGAGGACGTCGCGAGGGCTGTTTCAAAGCTGATGGACGTAGGGGAGGAGGCGGAGGCCATGAGGAGGAGGGCGCGGGAGCTCGCGGCAGCGGCGGCGAAGGCTGTGAGCGAAGGTGGGTCATCGTACGCGGCCATGGGCGACCTGGTAGAGGAGCTGTTGCACAGGAGGAGGAGTGATGGAGTATGAATCAGCAGACCAAGACTTTTGCTATTTCTATTACAATTCCAGAAGCTGTTTTAAATATATTATAATTCCCATTTGTTCCAAGAATATCCAACTTTTGTGATAAAATATTATTATTTTATAAAAATAATGAATGTCTTGTACTTTATTTTTACAGCAGCTCATTATTTTTCACATTCTATAATATAAAGTGATGCACATATATTTTATCCTTATTTTATTTACTTATTGATTTCTCTTCATCTTATCCAAAGTTGCGTCCACGGGCACAATCGCTATCCCACTTGCCCATGGGTTTGGCTTCGACATATGGAATGAAGGAAACCGGGCAACGCCAAACATCTTCCCTCAAAACATAATAAATAGTAAGGTCCTACAACAAGTAGCAATACACGATGAAAGGCTGGTGCAAACAATTGGATGACTAAGCCCGCCGTGATAGAGGCCTCTTCCTCCTGCTGCTGCTGTTCACAACCATAATAGGCCGAGGACGAGACCTATCTTTCAAGACACTGATTTTAGAGTGGAAAAGAGGTGGTCCGGATGTTGTCAGGCCTTCATTCTCTTCTTTAGGTCCGTGGCCTGGACCTCTGAGGGACAAAATATGTAGGTGCATGTTCACCAATGGCCTCCATCTTTACAACGTTGAAGCAAGTCGCACTTCGGTTTCAAAGTTACTACAATTCCTGCTTCTACAATTCCTGCTTCTTTGGGAAAAGAAGTCAGGAGAAGGGTTTTGAGGATATATGTTGAAAGACATGAGAAGGTAATAATATTGGATTAAATTATCTGAGTTAACTATATTATTTTATTTATTTATTTGCAATGCAAATTGTCAATTGCTGATAATTATAATATTTTACTTTTCACATTTATACTTTAACATTTTATGAAAATACATGATAAAAATAATCAAATAAATAATATTTTATTATTAGTCGCTCTATATCAAATAATAATAATATATTAATCACTATATATTATTAATAATATATTTTATTAGAATGTATATTTACCAAGTAAGTAATTGGTTGAATGGATCAGAGACTTTTTTTTCATGTTCGAATGTAGGTGAAGATAAACGTGACAAAATTCCCTATGAATATGGCATTCAGAAAAGCCTACGACGAAGAGGAAGTTCGAAACTTTGTTTCCATTTAAGCCCGGTGAATAAGAATCTATTTCGCGGTTGTTGGAACAAGTCGTCAGCTGACTCTATCTTCCATAAGTTACGCTGCACTCCCACACGTCTTCTCCTCAACTAGCTGCTATTTACAAGCCTGCAGTTACGTCAATTATAGAACAACTGTACCTATATATTACCATGTAATATCAACGATGTAAATCATCTGAGTCAAATAATCTATCACTCAATTGTGTGAGTCTTCATGGTATCAGAGCCTTGATAACCATAATGTCAGGAGCGTCCTCAACCCATTCCTCTTCATCGGCAATGGCCTCTGAAAATAATACTGCAGTTCCTCTCCCAGCACTGCATCAAGCCCACCACTACCTTTCTCTCAAACTCACCCCATCAAACTATATTCTTTGGACTACCCAGATCACACCTCTCATTAAGAGCTATGAACTGCAAGGATTTCTCGACGGCTCAACACCATGTCCACCGGCCCCAACAGAAAACTCTTCGTCTTCGACTTCTCCCCAATACATTGACTGGTGCCGCCGTGATCAGCTGTTACTCAGCTGGCTTCTGTCCTCATTATCCGAGGATGTCCTGCCACTCGTCGTTGGTTTAACCACATCACGTGATGTTTGGACTGCGCTCAAGGATGCATATGGTGCTCCAACTGAAGCGCACATTTTACAGCTGCAAATGCAACTGCAATCACTGAAGCAAGTCGATTCTCTGCTTGCCGACTACCTACGACGAGCCAAACTCATTGCTGATGAGTTAGCTGTTGCTGGACACCCATTGACGACTGCCCACTTCAATGCAGTAATCTTCAACAACCTGCATAGCGATTACAACCCAATCATTGCTTCTCTTGCTACAAGAAGCACACCGGTGAAGTTTCCAGAATTGCAAAGTGCCTTAACAAGCCATGAAATTCGGCTTCAATTCCAGCGAGGAACAGACACATTTTCCCCTTCTGCAAACATGACCACAACAAGCAGATTTTCTCACATCAACTCACCCTCTCGTCAAGACAATGGCCGTCAACAAATCACACGCGGACGAGGAGGACGTGGTCGCTCATTTCACCATAACAGACGCTCCCCTTGTCCTGTATGTGGAGGCTATGGCCACTCACCATACAATTGTCATCATCGCCACTCTTCTACAAAATCTCCTCAGGCTCATGTTGCAGCTCACCACACTGGAGTCTCCTCGTCGACCTCATCTTCACTTCCTACAAACTACCAAGACTGGTTCCCTGATACCGGCGCCACGCATCACACTACCCCAGACGTCCATGCGCTCCAGACGTTTGACAACTACACTGGCACTGACCAAGTACAAATCGGCAATGGTATGCAATTGCAAATTCATCATGTTGGTAACTCTGCTTTTTCTTCCAACAACGAGTCTCTTTATCTGAACAACATCTTGCATGTACCACGCATTACCAAATCTCTATTATCAGTTCGCCAATTTTCACTTGATAATAATTGCATATTTGAATTTCACCCGACATATTTCATTGTTAAGGATCGCAACAGCAGGCGCCAGCTCCTTCGCGGAACAATTAAAGATGGTCTCTACCATCTTTCTCTGCCATCATCCAAAAATAATTTTGCAGGCATACCTTCTATCAACATTGCTGCTATTCCACCAACCACTTGGCACGCGCGTCTCGGCCACCCACAGCAACGCATCCTCCGACATATTATGCAAAGCAATAAAAATTTCCCTTCCAGAATATCAAATAAAAGAAGTTGCTCTGCATGTCTCCAATGCAAATCCAGCAAGCTCCATCTACCCTGTAGCAACAACGTGAGCTCCCAACCTCTCCAACTCGTATACGCCGACGTTTGGGGTCCTGCGCCGCTCTCCTCATACCATGGCGATCGCTACTTCTTAATAATTGTAGATGATTTTTCACGCTTTACTTGGTTGTATCCAATGCATAATAAGTCTGACGTTTCCAGACTATTTTCAAACTTTCACCGTCTCATCGAACGTCAACTAAATCATAAAATTCAATGTCTCCAGACCGATCGAGGTGGTGAATTTCTTGCTTTAAAACCTTATCTCCAATCGCAGGGCATTAGACATCGGTTGACGTGCGCGCACATACATGAACAAAATGGTGCCGTGGAACGCAAAATCCATCATGTCGTGGAAACAGCACTAACGCTCCTCACATATGGCCATGTTCCTCGAAGATTCTGGAACTTTGCAATGGACACAGCCACATATTTAATCAATCGAATGCCTACAAAAATATTACATCTAAATTCTCCCTTCCAAAGACTCTTCAACCAGCAGCCTGATTATGCAATTCTTCGAGTCTTCGGGTGTGCCGTCTATCCTCATACAAGACCCTATAATCAACATAAATTTGACATCCATGCTCTTCCCTGTATCTTCCTCGGGTACCCTTCTGAGTCTCTTGGATATCGTTGCTACCATCAAGCGACTAACAAAATTTACTTGGCACGACATGTCAGATTTGTTGAAGACATCTTCCCATTTCAACAGCTGAACCCTCCACAAATGACCACACCCCCACCACCTCAGCCTTACCTCTCCATTCCCTTACCTCCACCCAGCAGCCACACACCACCACCTCAACTGATGAGGCCATCCAGCTCCTCATCTACGTATTCATCATCCCCTACTTCACCTTCGATCTCCACTTTGCCACCGCGCACACTTCGCCCACGCCAGCCCATCAACTATCGACTTCTTGCAGGCCTTAAAACCATTCATTCTACTGTTCTAAATTCAGATATTCCCTCCAGCTTCACTGCTGCTCATAAACTCCCTCACTGGCGTAGCACAATGAATGCAGAACATGCTGCCTTGATAAAGAATGGCACCTGGACTCTAGTCCCGCAACTTCCAACCATGAATGTAATCGGATGCAAGTGGATCTTCCGCAACAAATATCATGCAGATGGTAGTTTGGATCGTCATAAAGCTCGTTTAGTCGCGAAAGAGTTTCACCAGACACCCGGGGTAGACTTCCATGACACATTTAGTCCGGTAATTAAATCAACTACGATTCGTCTTGTTCTTTCCATTGCGGTCTCCAAAAGCTGGCCAATTCGTCAACTCGACGTCAGTAACGCATTCCTACACGGTGACCTTGCTGAAACAGTCTACATGGATCAGCCGCCCGGCTTTCGTGATCCTCAACGACCCTCTTATGTTTGCAAGTTGTTGAAGTCTCTTTACGGCTTGAAGCAAGCCCCACGTGCATGGTTCCATACACTTGCAGCAACACTTCTCCGCCTTGGTTTTCAGAGTTCTGCCACCGATGCATCACTGTTCATACTCAACAACAAATATGTCGTTGCCTACATGCTAATTTATGTTGATGATATAATTTTCACAGGATCCTCTACTGCCATGCTAGATCACATCACAGCTCAACTGCGCAAACAGTTCGCCATTAAAGACCTTGGTTGTCTTCATTTTTTTCTTGGTGTTCAAGTACTGCAGTAACCACACGGTCTCATATTGTCTCAACAACAATATCTCGAGTCGATTCTCCAAAAGACAGGAATGTTGGATGCCAAACCAGCTCGGTCTCCTTTGTCTTTAGACACTCGGCTATCACCAGGCAACAAGTGCTGTCCTGATCCCACCCTTTATCGCAGAACTGTCGGTGCCTTACAATACTTGACGCTCACTAGGCCGGACATCGCGTATGCTGTCAGCACCGTGAGTCAATTCATGCATGCGCCTTCCACAGATTATTGGCAATGTGTCAAACAAATCCTGCGATACCTCAAAGGAACTGCTACCCTCAGCTTGCACATTTATAAGTCCTTGTCCTCACAATTGCAAGCCTTCTCCGATGCTGATTGGGCGAGCAGTCCTTATGACCGCAAATCAATTGGTGGTTATGCTATTTATTTTGGATGTAACTTGATTTCTTGGTCTGCTAAGAAGCAACGAATTGTCTCGCGCTCCTCAACAGAATCAGAGTACAAGGCCATAGCTGACGCCACGGCCGAATTGATATGGCTACGCTCCCTACTCACAGAACTCGGAGTCTCCTCCACTCCCACTCCTGTACTTTGGTGTGACAATATTGGTGCTACTTACCTAACCGCGAATCCAGTTTTTCATGCCCGCACAAAACATGTCGAAGTTGATTATCACTTCGTTCGTGATGAAGTGACGCACAAACGTCTTACTGTTCAACATATTTCGACTAAAGACCAAATTGCTGACATTATGACTAAACCATTAGCAGGTACTCACTTTCAATTCTTGCGTGACAAGCTCCGCCTTGGACCACGACCGCGTCGGGCTTGAGGGAATGTTGGAACAAGTCCTCAGCTGACTCTATCTTCCATAAGTTACGTTGCACTCCCACACGTCTTCTCCTCAACTAGCTGCTATTTACAAGCCTGCAGTTACGTCAATTATAGAACAATTGTACCTATATATTACCATGTAATATCAACGATGTAAATCATATGAGTCAAATAATCTATCACTCAATTGTGTGAGTCTTCAGCGGTAATGTGCAAAAAAAGAGTTATACTTGTATATTTAACATTCCCACGGCACTTGTATCTTTTTTTTTTCGGTGAATACGGCACTTGTATCTTCTAACATTCCCGCCGCATGGAACCTACTTAACAATTCAGTAGAGGCTTAAAATGAACACCTGCGCAAATATTTGCATTGCTGGAAAAGAATAACTCGACGAAGACATTCCTTCAAAATCAATATAACAAACATCAGAAAGAAAACACATTACATCTACAAAATTCAACAATGCTGCACTAAATCAACTACATTGCATTTGAGGTTCTTCTGTTCCCCAATTCCAGTTTGGATCCTCAATAGCAGTCGAAAAGTAACAAAGAACCTATAAAGAAATATTAATCAGTACATGAAGGCACGGCATTGGAAAAAGAATCTGAGACGAACCAGTAAAATGAGAGCATTTTCTATAACATATGACAGAACCCACTCATAAGAGGAATAAAGTCACAATCAATTCATGCATTTGCGCAATAAATGGTGAACTAAAATCTTTTGATTTGGAAGAAAACATATAAGCATAGCTTTCACTTATAATGCAAGTTTCAGTTCTGGTTTTTGTCATACAATTATCACTTCAGTCCTAGAAATGTTCTGCCGAGCAAGCAGGCAGTAATAGACTTAGGCTGAGGAAACCCTACAAAGCGCATATTCAAGTGAAAGCAACCAACCCACAAAAGTAGAAAAAGAGCTAAGCAAGTAACATAATTTTCACGACAGTAATAGTTGAATGATAATTTCCTCATTTACAAGTTCCATGGTATTCCATTTAGCAGAAAGTCTGATATGCAAGGAGCAGAAAGAAATTATTAGGTAAGAAAGAGGCCAAAGGCTTGTCATAAAAGAAGAAAAGTAAAACAAAAAAGCTGGGTACTGTTAATGAATTCCCCTGGAGGAAGCAGATAACTTGATAGTCTTAATCAAGCATGTCCCTAAATTACAGTAACATAAATATATCATTGTCACCAACTGCGGCTATCATGTAAAATTCAGTGAGATGTATTTGCACATATTAGGTCCGCAGAAGCATACCTCACAAAGTAGATATAGATATCAATTGGAAAAAAATCAAAGCAAAAGATCAAAGTCGGGAATGCTATATTACAACAGTGACTGAATTTTCCATGTACTTAATCATACAACAATCAGAAAACAAACGATCTTCCAGAACAACTTAAGAAACCCACTTTTATCCACCATACTACCCCTCAGAAAAAAGAAACCATTTGACCAACTTAAACGATGCCAATTCCTTGAAATAGGTATTAACTACACTAGCAAAATTATGAATCACTGAAGTGACCGCTATCTGAGCTCATACATTATAAAATATACAATTTTAAACCAAGAAATGGTTGATGATCCAAGGTCAAACATTTTCTGGTTGAAAAATAGAGACTTCTTCCTCTCAATCAAAGTATCAGTGCCTTATGTGCTTATATTTCAGAGGCCTACCAAATCATACCCAAGTAACACCCACCTAAAGACAATGAAGATATCCTCACACGATTCATTCTCATGTTCCAATTCAATCTCTTCACATAGCATATGCATATAGCAAATAGATCCATTCATAGTCAAAACAACCTTAAAAAGGAATTCAGATTGCAATGAACAAAAATGCCTGATTGCAGATAACCAAATTAAATAACAGCATCAGCATAACATAAATTTGCAGTCTTCATGGTTATAACTTATAACTAATGCAACTTAAATATTTCTACAACACATACAGTTGAGTAATGGCAAAATTCTCCATATAAGCCTCACATCTTAATAAGATACAAAGTAGCACAAACCAAGGATTCAAATAGTACAAGGTGTATGAGATTTCACTAGCAAGAAGTATATTGTACTTAACAATCTTAACCCATAATACAGGCAAGAAGGTAGAATGCTCGGTATGTGGAAGAACACAATACATTAAGACATAAGAAAAGAGTAACATTACACACCCCAAATTCATAACTTGCTCCGAGAATTGTATAAATTCAACTCATATCGAGATCACAGTGGCAAAATTCACAAAAGAATGCGAAATTAGTTTTGAAAACAAAGAAAAAAAAATAACAAAACAAATAAAAGATTTCATATGCTTGCAAACCTAGCCACTTAAATTCTTCTTAGATCACCTCCGACCTGGAAAGTTTCAGACAATGGATATCTTGGCGCCGACCTCCTCGAGCTGCTTCTTGGCCTCCTCGGCCTCCTCCTTGGTCACGGCCTCTTTAAACTTCTTGGGCAATCCGTCGATCAAGTCCTTGGCCTCCTTGAGAGCGAGGTTGGTGAGGGCGCGGACGACCTTGATGGTGGCAATCCTGGCGTTGTTGGGGACATCTTCGATGACCACGTCGAACTCGGTCTTCTCCTCCACGGCGGCGGCGGCGCCCGCGGCATCTGCGGCAGCGCCGGGGGCCACTGCGACGGCGGCGGGGGCGAATGCGGCGGCGGAGACGCCGAGGCGGTCCTGGAGGTAGTCGACGAGGCTGCGGGCCTCCTCGAGGGTGAGGCCTGCGATGAGGCCACCGAGCTCCTCGNATTATATAAAACATCAGTATGTAGTTCATACAACTTACATGCTCGGTTGCATGCTAACCGCACATGTGCGGTTACATAACTTTGCATGAAGCCTGTAATGGGCGTACGTCCAACAATTACCAACCAAATCTATATCGATAAATTAACGAGGTCGGCGGGGGCGAATGCGGCGGCGGAGACGCCGAGGCGGTCCTGGAGGTAGTCGACGAGGCTGCGGGCCTCCTCGAGGGTGAGGCCTGCGATGAGGCCACCGAGCTCCTCGACCTTGGGGGAGGCGGAGGTGGCGACGGCGATGGGCGGGAGGAAGGAGGCGCGGCGGGCGGCCGAGGCGGGGAGTTGCGAGGGGAATCTTAGGGTCGGGGAAGGGAGGGAGAGGGAGGAGGAGGTGGTGGCGGCGGCGGAGGAGAAAAGAGGGGAGAGGGCGGAGGAGAGAGTGGCCGCCATTTCTCTTCTTTCTTTTCTCTCGGGAGCTCTTTGGACGCTGAAGTGAGTGAGTTGGGAGGAAGAAGAAGAGGAAGCGGAGGAGGATAAGATAAGGGGGCGTTGCGATGTGAGTAAAGGGAATGAAGTGGACATATCTTATGGCTAAAATGCGATATATCGTACTCTTCGATTATTAAAAAAAGAAGTGATTCAAATATTTATCACTCTTTTCCATTGCCAAGATGCAGAAAAAATTTACAAAACCTAATTGATCATAACTGAATTGAATTAAGAGTTAATGAGACAAGTTTAAACTTCAAAAATATCTTTAAAATAAAATATAGGTTTTAGTTATTCTACATATTTAATTAGATTAATTAAAGAATTGATTTTTTTTTATTTTCTTTCCTGAAACTATAGTCTACTTACATTTCACCATTTCAAACTTTAATATTACTCATTTGCTTACCCACAGCTTTTCAAATGCTTTCATTAAAACTCAAGTGGCTAAAATTTATTATCATTTTGCTCTTATTTGATTTTAAAAATTTTATTTTCAAAAAGTGAAAACTAAAAAGCAAATGTGGCCCTCCTCACATTATCTTTTAACGGTCTTATTTGAATTTTTAATTTTAGAAATAAATCTATAAAATTAAAATAAGGGCAAAAAGGTCAATAGATTTTTATAAATAATTAAATTTTAGCCATTTAAGGGCTAAGCAAAGGTTTTTAAAAAGTCAACAAAGGATAAACGGTCAATATTAAAGTTTAGAAGATGAAATAGAAATAAAATAACATAAATCCTTAATTAAAAGATAATTAATTTTGACGTCGACTAAGAAATATTTTGAAAGATAATGTAACATTTGAATCATAAATCATCGCCTGCTACGTTAATAAGAGGCCGTAGTTCCTTTTTTTTATATAAATCAGTCATGGCGTATTTATCTCATTTTCGATATATGTTTTTCTTTGATATATATTATATATATATATATATATAATATGATCCAAATCATGTATGTTGATGGCGTATCATTCAATTTGGATGACACTTTTTAAAAAAATATACATTTTATTTTTAATAAAATCAACTATATAGCTATATAAATAATAAGTAAATAAATTTAAAAATATGAAAATGCCACTCTTCTCTATATTTTTAATCTTTTTATATTTTTTTATTCCATTATGAATTAATATATTTTACGAAAAACATTCTACTTGAATGCTAAATGGATATGTCATGACATCCACATAAGTAATCTGAATGAGTAATATGCTGTTGGATGTTAAAAGTACCATCTTATTATATTTTATAAGTTTGGATGAAAATTTTGTTGTAAATTAAAGTTGGAGGATGAAAATTGGATTAGAGGCAGAGTTATGGAGCTTGAGTGAAAACTAGTGTTACCCAAATAAAACGGATAAGAAAACTGCAAAAGCAACGTCGGCTATGGAAAGCCCAATTAATATAGATAAAAGGCCCAGTCTACTTTTGGGCCTCACGACGGGATGCTTGGGTTCCTTCTCTATTTTTTTCCCCACATTTTTTTCTCTCTCTGTTATCTTTTCCCAAAGTTTTGTGTTAGTCTTGATATCTGAATGACTACTGCCCAATAATTTCGAAGTATTTGGACTTGACAGAAATTTATTAAATGATGTTTGACGGATGCACATTTGTAATTAGAAATAACAATCTTTTCAGTAGACAATGTTGAACCTCATAATTTCGTTGTTTTCTCATACTAAAAAAGTTATTATTTACTATTTTATAATATATTTTTATTGTCATAATATTTTTGTTAGAAATTTTTATCATGATACTCATTATTTTATAATATAAATTTTAAAGAATAATTTTTCATTGTAATTTCACAAATTGAGCCATCGTTTTCTTAAAAATAGTTTCGACTCGCTTCCAGCATCTTCTCTCACAAAATTTTGCTTCGAATATCAAAATATTGAAACTTCATACTCACAACTAAAGTTTAATCCTTCGTCATCAAACAATGGAGATTTTTTATGGCTTCTTTATTTGTTCGTTGTCACTATAATTTTCGGAAGTTCGATTCAATTGGTTTACAATGAAGTCTATATAGGAGAAGAATGTCACAAGCCTAGAGTTAAAGCCAAACCTTTTTATATTATATTTTTTAACTTATTATGTTGAGTATTGTAATATCTATCTGTCCATAAGAAGACAAAAAAATATTAATTATTATTTTATTTTATTATTAATTATTTTCTGAACTTGAAATGGAATAATATAAAAACCAAGTGAATTGAAAAAAAATAAAATTTTAATTTTTTATTAACTTTGGGATATTTTTACCTAAAACTAAAAAAAGTAAGAAAATAATAATTATCTTAAAGAGTCCTTAATCATGTAAATTAAGAAAATATATATATTTATAATTTAGTTTTTTGGAATTATTTTTTCCTAGGAAAAAGAGTAAGAAAATAATAATAATTTTAAAATAAGTCATAACAAAGTAACTTAAAACAAATTAAAATTATTTTTATTATTTAATTTTTTTCTAGTGATGCTCTTGTAATTGAATAAGTGTCGAATGTCGATAAGAATACGGTAAACTATTGAAAATGTAAAAAGATAAAGAAAATAAAAATGATTTATTAATTACAATTTATCCTCTATCATGTCTTCATATTTTTTTTTATATTATCTTTACATATTAAGCTTCTTTGCTCATTGGAGAATTGTCTCTCATACTTTTGATCCTACATGTAGTGAGACAAATGATAGGTGATGGCAGTGGTGATGTAGATACTTGCGACGTGGTGACTTACACATGATAGGAGCCTAACAATTATTTAATTAGTATTCAATAGAGTCTTATGAACTTTTATTAGTCATGTTTTTTTTTCTATTGAACAATGTAATGTGATCTTTTAATTTGACTAGATCTTTTAATGAAAATTTATTTTTAAGTTATTGCTTCCGCGTGATGTTCTTCTAATGTTGACCTGTTAATTGATCAATCATTAAGTCAAAGAATAACGTAACATATCCAAGAGGACCTTTTGCCATGTGATAGGGTGGTCTTTTGTGAGCGTTACAACTACGACATACCTTGTAGCGAAAGGATATGATCGTCATAAGATTTTCTATGTTGTTTCTATGTCATTATCGAGACTTCAATCACAGAATGAAAGAAAACACAATGTTCACAATCTAATGTACGTAGATTTTATCGAAATCATCCTGACAACCTTGTGGCATCATCATTGAACTTCAACATTCTTTGAGAAGTTTTGACTTTTGATTATATAAAACATCAGTATGTAGTTCATACAACTTACATGCTCGGTTGCATGCTAACCGCACATGTGCGGTTACATAACTTTGCATGAAGCCTGTAATGGGCGTACGTCCAACAATTACCAACCAAATCTATATCGATAAATTAACGAGGTATGAAGATTACAAATGTTCTAATCTAAGATAACAATCCACATTATAATTATTCCAACAATTGCATTTATCACCAGTAAAACCAAAGGCAACTTTTAAAATAAGAAATCTCATGGATATATCATATTTTTTTAAAGAAAAAATATCAAATACCTTTTGGAACTGATTATAATAATACATGTTAATCAATTAAAACAACTATATATATATATATATATA
>LTAE01000481.1:15966-28470 GCA_001647135.1 Pontederia paniculata | reverse complement strand
TATATATATATATATATATATTGATATTTAAGTGTTAGGAGATCTTTTATTGCTTGATGTGATATGAGTTTCTTTATTTAGTTACTAATAACAATGTCTAGTCCCTCTTTTACATTAAACAAAAATGATAAGATCAACTTCAATGATTCACATAAAAAAGTGACTGTAACAAGACAAAATAAAATATCTTTTGTCTTAAAAAGATAATTGAGTGGTCTTTTATAGAGTGAAGTTTTAGACAAGATAAAATAAATTAAAACTTTTGAATTTTTTAGGATAAAATTAGAGCAACAAGAGAGTCTGTTTAGTAATTTTGTTAAGTATACTCTTGAGTGATCATCTAGATCATGAAATTTGATTTGATGGTTTGTGATCAAATATTTAAAAATTATTTATTATATAACTCAATTGATGATCCTCAAAATAAAAGTCGACGATATGCATCAATAAGAATTATACTGTTAGGCCCGATACTGTTCAACCCATCTGTTCCGAGCCTTTTAACACAAGTGTTGAGGTCGCCTTCATGAAATCTGCCAGTGAGAGAAAGTATATAAGTGGAAGAAGTATTTTTCTCTCACCTACTTATCATTCTGGTTCCTAGGCTCTAAGGTTTGAGCTCTTCTCACCAACAAGCTGTCTAATTTCTTCTTACCATATGAGTATTCCCTGCATCATTTTCCTCTCAATCTTCCTCCTGAATGCTTTGTGACTCCTTGATTTCCTTGCTGCGGATGTTTCTTGCCAAACGAAGAGTGAAGCAGAAAAGGGAAAAAGAAGAAGAGGTATTCGAGCTCCTCAACTCCAAGAAGAAAAGAAGATAAAAGATCTGTAGATTATTTTGATCAAAAAATGGAGAGATAAGTCTCTCTTTCTTGTATTTTGCCTTTTTATATGTATTTTTCCAACTATCTCCCCAACTGTTTCTTGATATTTGTCTTTTTGTTACATGTTCTCCACTCGTATGACCACATCTACATATACTTTCCTATGTAATATTTACAATTACATGCTTATTTTGTTACAAAGTCTCTTAGATGACTTGTCTTCATGCTCTTTCTTTCTGATTTCCTTCTTAACTCCTTCTGTGATGACTTCTGTGTCGTATCTTCTCCCTGAGTTGTAACATTTACCCCACTGTTTAAAAATATGACCTCCTCCTAGAGGATAAACTGAGGAAAAGAACTTTTAAACGCCTCATAATCCTCCCATGAAGCATCTTCTTGGGCACAACCGTCCCACTGAACCAACAATTGTTGAACAAACTGACCTTGCTGCTTAATAATGCGAGAAGATAGAATAGCAAGAACATGTAGGGGACCTGAAATATTTGAAAAAGCTGGTAACGACCTAGTAGAAATGTCGGAACCATAAGTTCTATATCTTCAACTTAGAAACGTGAAATACAGAATGGATCCGCGATGTAGGAGGTAATTCCAATTATAAGCAACAAGTCCAATCATCTTAAGGATTTTAAATGGGCCATAATACTTCTGCCCTAATTTGTGAGAATTCTTGTGAGCCAGAGAGCCTTGTTTATAGGGTTGTAGCTTAACCAAAACTAAGTCACCCACCTGAAATTCTTTATCAGTTCTATGAGCATCTGATAAAGATTTCATCTTTTGCTGAGACTTAAGCAACTGAGCTCTGAGTAATCTGAGAATCTCATCTCGATCCTGTAGTTCACTATCTAAAGCAAGGTTGTTAAGTTCGATAGTTTAAGTAGATTCGTTTTCTCTCTTATAAATTCGTATCGTAAAGTCGTATCGTGAACTCATAGAGTTTATGTTCCAAATAAATTAAATTATAAAATAATTAATATGCATCCATAGTATGAAATTATATACATATTTAAGATCCAAATATATAAAAATTAATATTTTATATTAATATGACGTAAATATAAAGCAATAAATATAAAACTATTACTTCTAACTATTGAGTAACTAATAGCTTTGAGAAAGATAAAATGCACTAAAGCTAGTTGCAGTAATTTTAACTCATAATACATTATTTGTAAACATCACTCGTAATTATTAATAAAGTTAGTTAGATAAAATATTTAATATTTAAAAATATTTTATTATATAAAATGTAGGTTCGTGCGTATTCATACAGAATAGTAAACTCGTATAAAATCGTATAAACTTTATAAGAGTCTATAAGAGTTTACATAATTTTTAAAATTAATTTTTAGTAGAATCTAAGAGTCTAAATCATTTAAGAGTTTATGCCGACTTGACTCTTTTTGCTTACCTGAACTCTTAAATTCGTAAGAGTTTAAGAGTTTGACTCGAGAGTTTGACAATCTTGATCTAAAGTCTCAAGATTAGCTTGACAACGAACATAGGAAGGGATAGATGGGGGAGGTCTGCCATACACAATCTCAAAAGGGGTTGTATGAGAACTAGAATGATAAGAAGTGTTGAAAGAATACTCAGCCCAAGGAAGAAACTTAACCCAGGTAGTTGGTTGTTCCATAACAAAACCCCCCAAATATTGTTGTAAAAGTCTATTAAGAACCTTAGTCTGGCCATCTGTTTGTGGATGATAGGTTGTATTTATACACAATTTAGTACCACTAAGAGTAAAAAGCTCCCTCCAAAAGAACTCAAAAAGATAGAATCTCTATCAGACACAATGGTTCTAGGATAACCATGTGGCTTAATCACCAAATTGACAAATAGTTTAGCCACTCTAGCAGTTGTGTAATGACTAGGAAGAGCACATAAATGACAGTATATAGATAATTTGTCCACCACAATCAAAATATATATGTATCCTTCAGATTTAGGTATAGAAGTTATAAAGTCCATAGAAATATCCTCTCAAATTCTATCAGGAATGGGTAATGGCTGCAGTAAGCCAATAGGACTAGAAGTGCAATACTTGATTTGCTGACGAATCAAGCGATTCTTTATAAATTCTATAACAGAACACTTAAGGCCCTTTCAATAAAAATTAGCAGATAATCTTTTGTATGTCTTAAGAAGCCCCAAGTGCCCTCCCACAAGAGTTTCATGAAATTCCTATAACAATAGAGGAATAATCTTGGAGTCTGATGGCAAATAGATTCTACATTTATGAAATAAAAGTCCCTCTCTGTGCACCAGAGTAGGATCAATGGATTGATCCTGTTGTATATCCATCAATACCTGTTGAATCTGAACATTAGTAGCATATTCTTTCTTGACTTGATCAATAATATGAAAAACAGACATTGAAAATCCACAGAATTGACTCTCAAAAATATGTTGTCTGGATAAAGCATCAACAATCTTATTCTCAGCTCCAGGCTTGTACATAATAGAGTAATCATAGCCACACAATTTAGCTAAATAATGTTGTTGTTCATGAGTTTGAATAACATGAGTCAAAATTTCCTTCAAACTTTTATGATCAATTTTGATGGCCCAACAAATATTGCCGCCACTTTTTAACAACCTCAACTATGGCAAACAACTCCCTGACATAAACCGAAGCATGTATGATGATTATTTTGAAGTAAAATTACCCCAATTCCTGAACCAGATGCATCAAATTTCAAAATAAAAGAATGTGAGAAATTAGGCAATTGAAGTATAGGAGCAAAAACCAAAGCCTTCTTAAGAATAGTAAAAGCCCGAGTTGATTCATTGGTCCACCTGAAAGAATCTTTTTGTGATAAATCAATTAAAGGACTAGCAATAGAAGCATAATCTTTCACAAATATTCTATAATAGCCAGTCAAACCCAGAAAAGGTCTAATTGTTTAGTATTAGAGGGTATAGGTCAATCTTTAACTGCTAGTATCTTCTGTTTATCAGGTTCCACCCCTTGAATGGATACAACATGTCCCAAAAACTCAACTTTAGCTTGAGCAAAATGACATTTACTCTGCTTCAGATAAAAGTCATTGTCTTGCAAATAGCTAAGAACCAAAGCTAGGTGACTCAAATGAGTATTAATATCTGGACTGTAAATGAGTATGTCATCAAAGAAGACGACTACAAATTTTCTAAGATATGGAGCAAATAAATGATTCATAATTGCCTAAAAAGTAGAATGAGCATTAGTTAACCCAAATGACATTACCAAGAATTCATAATGACCACCATGAGTTCTAAAGGCAGTCTTAGAAACATCCTCCTCAGCCATTCTTATTTGATGATAACCAGCTCTAAGGTCCAATTTAGAAAAAAAACAACCGCCCCATGCAACTCATCTAATAGCTCATCAATAGTAGGAATAGGAAATTTATCTTCGATAGTGACCCCATTAAGAGCCCTATAATCCACACAAAATCACCAACTGCCATCTTTTTTCTTGACCAACAAAACAGGTGAAGAAAAGGGACTAGAACTATGCTGAATAACACCTTGAGTCATCATATCCTTAACAAGTTTCTCAATTTCAGATTTTTTGAAAGTGAGGATATCTGTATGGCTTCACATTCATTGGCCGACTTCTTGGCAGAAGATGAATGTGATGTTGGACCTCTCTAAAAGGAGGTAGAGTAGCTGGTTCTGCAAAAAGCTTTATGAAATTTAGCCAATAGATTCTGAATAGAACTGTCCATCACATTTATAAGATATGGACTCCCTTCCATCAAAGACAACTGAAAACAAGACATGACCCTTTTCGAGAAAATAATCTTCTCAATTGATGATGAGTGATCTCCTGAGAATCACCACCAGTAGATCCTGCTAAAAGAATATTTTGATTCTGCCATTTAAAAGACATTGACATTTGGGAATAATCCATTATAATGAGACTCAAGTTTTGTAACCATTGCACTCCTAACACCACATCAGCCCCTTCAATAGGCAAATCATAAAAATCATCAATAAAATGAACATCTTGGATAAGAATCTCTACTTGTGGATAGATACTAGTGCATTGTAGCCTTTCTCCATTACCAATCATAACACTAAAGTAAGAAGAAGGTAAAACTTGGAGACCCAATTGAGAGAGAATTATGTCTCTAATAAAGTTGTGTGTAGAGCCACTGTCCACTAGAATAGTAACCTGAAAACCCAATATCATCCTCTGCAACCTCAAAGTTTGAGGTTTAGGAACCCCAGCCAGTGCATGTAAACTGATCTCCAAAGATTTCTGAGATGGATCAACATTACTCAACAATGGTGATGCTTCAGAATCCTCTCCTTCCATAGCTAAGAGTAATAGAAAATGTTGTTTACATTTACGGCCTCTATAAAATTTCTCATCACAATTATAGCATAAGGCATCCTCTCGTCTTGCGAGCATCTCAGAGGCAGAAAGCCTCTTAATTGGTAAAATAAGAGCATCTACTGTAGACTTAGGCAAAATAGGAGTAGAATTAGATGCATAAGTAGATGTTGAAGAAACACTACCAGATAAAGATTGTGGTCTCATTAACAAAGATTTATTAGTCATAGATCCAATAGAAGATTGAGAATACTGAGTATGTGGAGACACATGCAGAAGATCATTAAAATTTTCTTCTTGTAATTTGGCTAAACCAATAGCCTGCATCAAAGACTTAGGCTGAAAGGCTAACAATTATCTTCGAATACGAAGCTTTAACCCTTAAATAAAATAGGAAAGTAGAAAAGATTCAGGAAAGCCCACCACTCTATTAGAGAGTGCCTCAAATTCAAACTGATAATTAGTAACACATCCTGACTGAACTAATTTGGATAATGCACCTTGGTGGTCCTCAAACTCAGATGGACCAAATCTGATCTCTAAGGCTTTCAAAAATTGTGGCCAAGAAGTTAACTGCTTATTTTTATACATCCATTTACACCATTGTAAAGCAGGTCCATCAAAAGCAAATGAAACCACCGTGATTCTTGTTTCCTCTGCCACATTGTAGAAATTCAGGAATTGTTCTACTTTGAATATCCAATCCAATGGATTATCACCAGAAAATTTAGGAATGTCAAGTTTAACATTTTTGAGATAGAAGTAGCCTCATTAACTCTTGAATCAGAAGTAGAAGAAATTGTAGTGGAAACAGAATTCTAGTTAGCCTGTCCAATGTTGCCCTGAGCATGCATTCATTTGTTGAGCAAGATTATCATACTTTTTTTGATAATGCAGTCAAACTTTCATTCACAGAATTTAATTGATGTTCCATAAATGATTACATCTTGATCACAACTACTTCTATACGAGACCAACGTGTACCATCCGCCATGGCCAAATCAACAAAAGCAGAAGACCAAATAAAGGCAATTGAAGACCAATAAAACCCATAGAATTGAATCAGAAGAACAAGAATATCAGAACAACAAAATCAAAAGAACAAGAGCACCAATGTTAGGCCCGATACTGTTCAGCCTATCCGTT
Source organism: Pontederia paniculata (assembly GCA_001647135.1). Taxonomy (NCBI): domain Eukaryota; kingdom Viridiplantae; phylum Streptophyta; class Magnoliopsida; order Commelinales; family Pontederiaceae; genus Pontederia; species Pontederia paniculata. Next base: position 22,155 of record LTAE01000481.1, on the reverse strand, counting down.
CCGAGTCTTTTAACACAAGCGCCGAGGTCGCCTTTGTGAAATCCGCTAATGAGAGAAAGTATATAAGTGGAAGAAGTATTTTTCTCTCACCTACTTATCATTCTGGTTCCAAGGCTCTAGGGTTTGAGCTCTTCTCACCAACAAGCCGTCTAACTTCTTCTTACCAGATGAGTATTCCCTGCATCATTTTCCTCTCAATCTTCCTCCTGAATGCTTTGTGACTCCTTGATTTCCTTGCTGCAGATGTTTCTTGCCAAACAAAGAGTGAAGCAGAAAAGGGAAAAAGAAGAATAGGTATTCGAGCTCCTCAACTCCAAGAAGAAAATAAGAGAATAGATTTGTAAATTTTTTTGATCGAAAAATGGAGAGATAAGACTCTCTTTGCTTGTATTTTGCCTTTTTATATGTATTTTTCCAACTATCTCCCCAACTGTTTCTTGATATTTGTCTTGTTATTACATATTCTCCACTTGTATGACCACATCTACGTATACATTCCTATGTAATATTTATAGTTATATGCTTATTCTGTTACAAAGTCTCTTAGATGACTTGGCTTCATGCTCTTTCTTTCTGATTTTCTTCTTAACTCTTTTTGTGATGCGTTCTGTGTCGTATCTTCTCTCTAAGTTGTAACATGTACTTAGCGAATTATTACTAAGTATGTTGCTCAACCTCTTTCGTGGTAAAAGGAGTTTACTTATTAGCTTTACTAAGTAGGCTCAATGATAGTATGGATTATCATGTTTGATCCTGACGGTCTACCATCAAATATTTTGAATTTGATTGTATATCATAAAAATGGAATTCGATCATTTGAATCATGGCTAATTAAGGAGCATATTTAGCAAAAATATTGAGTAGGCTCCCATATATCTTTCTCGAGAAATCAGAGTTTACTTAATGTTATTAAATGACCTCCTTAGAGGTTGATGATCTATCTATACTATTATGTTTGATTCTAATACGTGATCAAATATTTAAAAATTATTTTTAAATTGATCACAAATTTAATAATTTAGATCATCGCTAAAGACTTAACGGAATTGTTAAACTCTTTGATTTCTTTTCGAGAAAAGAGAGTCAATCTCTAGTGGTTGACATTGCAAATTATCTTGAACGAAGATTATTGAAAATTAAATATAAATATGCTGTTATTAAAATGAGGTTGCCGAGTATAAGTCATATGTATGCATAATGAACTAAAATTATTCATGATTCTGATGTAAGCCACAGAAATATTATATTTTAAATTAAATTTGTGAGAAACTATAGTTTGATTTCTGTATTAAAATACATTTATTCTTGTATGAAATTAAATTAGTTATATATTAGTATCTTACTCTATAAAAGAATTTATAAGGATATATAAAATATTTACGTGGGATCACGAACAACGTGAGTTAAAACATATAAGCGCACGCGTTGATATAGCAGTCAGATCACACATTGATTCACTCGTACGACGGGGAAAACTTTTCATGATCCTTTACCCCTCGAACAAAACGTGGGCGAACGCATTGCCTCTCTCTCTCTCTCTCTCTCTCTCTCTCTCTCTCTCTCTCTCTCAACACATGACATGGGTAAGAGTACCCCCTTCAATCAGTGCCACCACATCCTTCCCAAATGGGCAACCCTCCACGGCCATCTCACTGGACTTTGCATCCTCCTCCATCATGCTTGAGGAAACAGGTGCCAAACCCTTAATTACCTCAACTGTACATATTACGTCATGTGTCTTCCTGAGCCCTTTGCCTACCTTACCCACAATCCCCGGCCGATGCTTATCCTCCTTTAAATGTAGAATATTCTGTCGGGAGTCTCATTCCAAGTTGCGATAAATTATAAATCAAGATAATAATGATAAAGTATATGACTATTTTTATAAAGTATGATTATTAGAGTTTAATATGTATCCAATAAATATTAACGTGGCAATAGGAAAGAAACAGGTCGACCATGCAGTATGGCGCCTCTTATCAATATCCTCGTGATGAATTGGGCCTGTGGTCGGCATTGAGCACGCACCATATACAATAACAGCAGCAGCACTCATCTCCTATCCATTAATGGTCCCTCTCTCTCACTCTCTATCTATCTTTCTCTCTCTCACACACACATACACAGAACTAAGGAAGGTCGAGTGCAGTAAGGGCATCTACCCCATGCACGTGCCTCGGTTAGGCCAGTCGGAAGAAACGGCCATGGTGTGCCTAATTGTTAGGCTTATGTGTCTCCAAAGTTTTCTTTCCGTTGGCTTGGCACAGAAATGGAGGGTGCTGTAAAGGAGAAGTCGGGTATGCCAGAAATGGCTCAGTTAGGCATTGCGATGGATCACTCGGTCGAGTGAGTAATGGAGTACGGCATCAGCTGACGAACTCTAGTCTTCGCCCAGGGCACGCCCTCATGTGCATGCATGTGCATGTTTCTTCTCTCTTTCTATGTCGAGCTACGTCAATATGCCTTTTGTTATCTTGTTCTCTTTCACGATCGATCTTTCTTTGTTGGATTAGCAATTTGCGTTTGGAAAGTGAACAGCTTTAATTAGGTTTCCCTTTTACTGAGCACTATTCCCTTTCTTTGTTTTTTGCATGTGGAGAGGTAAATATATATTAGCTTTCTCATCACCATCAACAATAAGCATAGTTAATTGTCTCAGCAAATTATTACTCGGTAAAATAACTGAGTATTCGAGTGAAGAGTGGAAATATTCAACTTCTCTCAACAGTTTGTGATAGTCTCGTTTACCATTCAGTTAGTAAAAAGTAAAAACTATTCTTTCTGCAACATGTGCAGTTTATATAAACCTTATAAGATTTCTTTGTTATCTTTCCAATATGTTACCCAGTTATATCTCCAAATAGACATGTATACCATTTGCTTTTGCAATATGAACCGCGATCAATATTATTCCAGAACCTTAATTGGCAAGCATGCCCTCATGCTAGCTCGATATCCTCTAAGGCATGCACCATTGATTCTTAAACACAACATACTGTAAGATAAACAAACCAGCATATATGAAAACATAGTGTATCACAACTATATAACATAAACTAATTAAACTAAGTTCGAAACATACTATACGTATCTCTGTACATCAAACAAAGCACGTACGTGATCGGTTCAAATTTTTCAGTACGTAATTACTCCTACCAACTCATCATCATAAACTCCATGCCCCTGCATGCATGCCATCTGCATTCCCCCGGATCCGATCAGACGCCGTTGAGTGATTGCATCGACCAGAAGTCGTCGACGTTCCAGAAGTTATCACTGGACTCGGCGCCGGAGAACTGATGTTGCGGCGCCATGCCGGCGGCCTCAAAGACGTTGTTGACGGTTTGCTCGTCGGCGTAGCTCTGCTGCGCGGCAGTGTCCTCCACGCTGTTCGTCTGGCTGGTGCTTGTGCTGGCCTCGTCAGTGAGATGGATCGAGTTCTGGAACTCGAAGGTTTCGCCATGCTTCACCTTCTTTTGTATTCTCGTCCTCCAGTAGTTCTTTATCTCATTGTCAGTCCTCCCAGGAAGGTGCCTCGCGATTTTAGACCACCTCAAAAAAGAAAAAAAATGCAGTAATTTAGTAAACACATAATTGCTAATCAGAGTTATATAACATGGTTGTCAAATTTAGTGAGAAGTATAAAGAGCTTCATAAATATTACTTTTAACTTTGCAGATTTGAAAGATGAGATTAAAATGGGTAAAACAAAAAAAATAATAATAATAATAATATCCTGTCCGATTTGAGACACGTGATTCATGTTGATAAAATGTGTAAAAACATCAGTTGGGAGTGGATTTGTTATGACAACTGGTGTACTGCAGGACCAGATCCAGGTATGTGCGGTAACTGGCGAGTGGAGTACAGAATGAAGGGCCATATTTGGCATGTAGGTCCTCTTTTCTTGGGGGTGTGCTCTTTTTTTCTTTTGGGTAGATGGGCTGTGCACTTTTGCTGCCAACATCAGATTTCCTTCTACTTTATCCTCGCACCAAAATATTTTTTTTATATCGAAAAGAAATAACCGGAAAAAATCTAAATATACGAGAAATTCAGATCTTCTAATCTGTGGTGTGATAATAACGATGGCCTCTCTCTTCTGAACAGGGTCACATATTACTTCTCAGATAAGTCCATTAACTTTGATGAAAGTTTATGTTTCCATTATAAAAAGCATAATAAATAACATGATAAAAATCAAATTTGAAACTGCATATCATTGTGCTACTAGAAATTATGCTGCAGAATATGATCTTTTTTGTACAGGTAACATGAAGAAAATGTTTAGGGGCTCGTTTCCTTTTATTTTTGTTCACTTGCTGCAAAATCTTGCTTAAGTGGGCATAAGTGTTCTTGTGCAGTCTAATCAGGCAGATCCATGATCTTGAAATAAATTATCACATAAAAATCTTTGATGCAGAACTTTACCAAACACAAAATAACAGGAAAAGCTCGGGACTAGCACAATGATGAGACCGGGTCCTAAAAATTTTAAAAAACTTGTCAGAATCCATTAAAAAAAATCAACGTGAATGCCGCTAACGAGAACCTCACAAAGCTCAAATTTGGCTCCATACACGTGGTGAGAGAGAGAGAGAGAGAGAGAGAGAGAGAGAGAGAGAGAGAGAGAGAGAGAGTAATCATTTTCATCATTGACACTTGTGCAATAGAAACAAGTGATGGAGGGGCTTAGCATCCCGGCCACACACACGTTTCCATGGTGCAGTTAGGTTTAGGAGGCCTTAAACCCTGGGGTTCCTTATATTAAGCACAGACCTCCATTCGCTATATTTAACGTACTTTACGTTGTTGCCCTCACCTGTTTCCCCATCGAGAATGGAGCTCCATGATCAGCAGCTGCTCCTCCGGCGTGATGTTTCCCCGGCGCACGTCCGGGCGCAGGTAGTTCAGCCAACGCAGCCTGCAGCTCTTCCCCGTGCGGTTCAGACCTTCTCGCAGCAAAAGAACAAGGGGTGATGTACGCTTACAGAAGCAAGAAACAGGGGAAACAGAGCCCCTGACAACAGAGCAGAGGAGGAGAGAGGAAGAAACGAGGTTTCACCTGCAGAGCGCGCGAGGTTATTCCAGACGCCCTCGCCATGGTTAGCGATGTAGTTTATGAGGATGAGGTCTTCCTCCATGGTCCATGGTCCCTTCCTCACGTCGGCCTCCTGGCTGCTGGTTATTCTCTTGTCCATGTTGCTCCCTTCCTCAACCATAAGAGAAGAAAGAGAAAACAGGAGAGAGAGAGAGAGAGAGACAGAGTCTAAAGTTAGCTCCAAGTGCAGCCACGAGATGCTGAGAGAAGTAGGAGGATGCTGTGGGTTTTATAGAGGAAGCAAGTATTAGAGATGTGCATCATTGGTGAAGATTAAACTCTTAAACAAGCTATAAGTTTTCAAGTTAATTTAGAGCTGGAGGTACAGAATTCTTTTGTTTCATTAGCTGCATGTACAATTAACTCTGTATGTGTCAGCTGTCTACAGAAGAGGTATGTGTTAATTTATACGTAGAGGACTAATTACTTTTAGCTTTTCCTAATCTAATTTGCTAATCAACTGTGCTGGTGGAAATGCTTTTAACTCTTCCCAGAATTGGTGGCATTGGGGGAAAAACTGTGACAAATCCTTCTAGAAATTTGGCAACATGTTTATGAGAACTGGCCGAACATATTACCGCTTAAGCTATCGACTGTTCAAAGGACAACGTTACAGCAAGCTCGCCATTACTCCCTTAATTTTAATACCTGGTTCTTAATCTTTTTGCCTAGCTAATGACAAAAACTCAAGCTTAATTGGGTGTTGAGAAGTTATTTTATTGGAGTTCGATTATTCAAAATGATGATTTGTTCTTCGTTCTCTTACTAGGGAATGCAAATAGTTCCAATCAACCACAAGTTGGACAAAATGTATATGTTACACTGCCAATTGATGGCAAGTACTTATCTGCATTGGCAGCAGCAATCCGCAGCTCCAAAAAAAGGTTCAAAACGATATCATAACATACATGTAAACTCTACGTTGATCGTCCTTTTTTTGAGAGTAGATACATCGATCATCTACTTGTGGTGAATTCACATGACTACACCACGAATAAATATATATATGCATCATGCATGCCTGGTTTTTTTTCAGAGAGAGAGAGAGAGAGAGAGAGAGAGAGAGAGAGAGAGAGAGAGAGAGAGAG
>LTAE01000481.1:0-15878 GCA_001647135.1 Pontederia paniculata | reverse complement strand
GAGAGAGAGAGAGAGAGAGAGAGAGAGAGAGAGAGGGTCTTCGACATGAAACTTCTCATCTCATGATGCCATGATGGACATGGAAGCTATCAAGAAGTGGACCAGCTTGACAAGAAAGGGATCCGGACTCGGCACCAGTATCACATAGGTCATTGACGCATAGCTGCACAGATCCTAAAAGCTGCGGTGCCAAAACAAGGAAAAGAAAAAGTTATCACACAACAAGGTTAATTTAAATAGCTAACTTTAAAAATTACTAGCTAATTATCCAAAAACTATATTAAATCCTTATGTACCATAATCATATATAGAATACTTCATTGAACGATCACATCTAAAATTTAGAAAGAAGTCTATACGAAACCAGAGCAATAAGTACAAATTATGAAAAAATGAACAAAATAATCCTGAAATTCTAATATTGAGATGCCTATTTATTCTTTTTTAATTGAAACTCAAAACTATTAATCGATTGGTCCATTATGACCAATTTATCGAAATCCTAGCATGTTGACGATTAACCATTCTCCTGACTATATCACTCTTACATTACGTTTGCTGAAAAAAAAAACTCTATTCGGTTCACAAATAATGTAGCATTTGTCAAAATCGAGTATCGATATGAGCGAGAACTCATAATTACATTACTCCAAATTTTTATTTCTTAGTTCCGAATTAAGAATGTGAGATTTTTTTTCTTTTTTAATGGCATGACATTCCCTCTCTGCTCCCATCTTTCACTCTCTCTCTCTTGCTTCTCTTTTCTCTAAATTTTTTTGTTAGTTTATTTTTAACTTAACTTTAACATAATAAATTAAAATTTATTTCTAATTTTAATTTTAATCTAACTGAGTAATATATTTATAAAATTATTAATTAACTCACTGGTTCTTTATTTTTATAAATTATATTACCTTAATTTGATTTTATTCTTATTTGGTATCTTCATAAATTATTTTTAATTTAAGTATACTACATATATTATTTTACATCACTGTAATTATTATCACAAACTTAATATGAAATTATTTATTATTTTTTATGGTATGATAACATGTATTTTTTAAAAATGATCATAACAACATTTTAATTTAATTTAATGTATTTTTCATTAAAAAAGTATTATACTTTTCTACTCTCATATTTATCCAAACACCTACTACAACTTATCTATCAAATTATTTTTTTAATTTACATTATCACTTTTTATGTCAAATATCTTTAAAAATTAATCTATCAATTCAACTTTTTATTAAAAGTGCGAAATAACCTAATTTCCAGCAGCCAAATGCTACTTTATGTCATTTCTTTCAACTTTTAACTCAACCTGCTTATCAAATAATCTAACTCCATGAGTTTTACATGTTCCTTTGTTCTCAAAGATAGTAATAATGTGTGGTACTTTTTTTCCATAATTTGATAAAGGAAAGAAATAATAAAAAGAAAATATTACATAGGTCTCCATGATGATAATCGAATTCTAAACCATTTGATATTGAAGTGGTAAATCATTATATCACACCCTTATTTTTAATACTTGGTAAATTTACAATGAATATTACATAAGTTTTTAAATTCACAATGAATAGATTTAGAAGAGAGAAAATTTAGTGTTCATCGTAAATCTAATATCCTACGTTTGAAAAGATATGTAATATGGTGCTCCCTATTTAATTCGGGAGCACCTTCATTGAACCCATAAAAAATATGATACATAATGATGATAATTAAATTTTAAACCACTTGATATTCAAGTATTTGAATTATTATAACATGCTCTTATTTCTAATACTTGGTAAACTAAGCTGATCCATGATGTGATGCAGGCCACCAATCAAAATATGCGGCCTCAAAGCATAGTCCATTCATAAAACTATTATTGACATCTTTTAGAACCAAAAATAATTTTTAGTAAAAAGTATATCCATATGTTTTTAATTAAGTACAACTGAAGCTTGTCCACATCATTGGATTCTTCCACTTCCAAAGTGGGATTACCAGCGGTTTTAGATCCTTAAAGGGATCAAATCATTTATATGCCAAGAAAGTTGTTGCTCAAATTTGCTACATTTGCTAGGGACATCTTGTGGACACAAATCTCGTACGACAAGTATACAAATCCCTCCCTGCACCAAGAGCCCGACCAACAACGTGTGCACCAACTCATGTGCACCCAAAAGGCCACATCAGATACAAAATTAAGAGTTGGTATCGAGCCAGTTCGATTGGGTGTAGGAAGCCACTCGTCCATGGCAAAGATATGGAACAATTAGGAGATGGTCAATTCATGGATCATGGGGGCCTTTGTGTTGTTCTTGATGTCTTCCTTTCGGCGATCTCATATGAACCACAAGAGTCGTGTGATTCTTGCGTGACAGCGAAAAGTGCCTAATTCCACAATTACTCCATTGTTTGTTTCTCAAAGGCAAACTGAGTTGTAAATGCTTGATATCGGAGTTGTACAAATCTCTTTTCTTTTGTCACGCAATAAAGGCCTGATATGAATTTGCTTCACCATTAACTGTTCTTCCACACTATCCTCACTATAGTTATGTTGATAAATAAATTCAACAGTTTTAACATATGACATCTACCAATAAAAATTAAGGTAAAGTGATAACTAACTCCCCATCGATTAAAAATATGGTGAGTTCGAGTCTATATGAATGGAGAAGATTTTTATTTAGAATCTCATCCATCATAATTAGTCGTGCAATCCGAGACGTACTAACTAGTCGAGACGAAATTTAAAAAATTATGATGATAATTAAAAAATAATAATATATCCATTAAACTAACTACTACTAATAAAAGTCTATTCGTGTATAAAATTTCTTTAGCCATCACATTACCTCCAAAGTATACCACAAACTTTTGATTTGAAATAAAAGATATAAGCTTTAAAATTGCTTAATATATTCATTTGTATGCATTAAATAGCATTAAACATATAAATCTTGTGAAGTTGTTAAGAATATATGAATACATATAAAATCTTATTCTTACATATTGAGAACTTAAAAAAAATTATTACGAAAACCAAACTATCTTGCATACTTTAACTTGATGATGATTGCATATAGACGAGACACACTAGAGTAACATTTCAGCATGAAAGGACACCTCGGATGATGGTATCCATAAGAAAGGACGTTAGTCTAATTTTCAGAGTCTACGAACTCAATTAGAAATATTGAACTTAGGGTAGGTTTGGTCGGAGGTGAAAGAATGATAAAGGAGGGAAAAATAAAGGATGTTAATAATGTAATTCCATTTGATTGTATTTTTAACGAAAAGAAATGAAAAAAACATTCCGTTCTTTTCGAGAATCTATTTTTCTTTCAATCCCAAATTGAGTAAATATAATTTCTAATTTTGACCATACGTAATTAACTATATAAACACAAATCTTAGAATATATTCGTGCAATAAAAATTATAATTTTATTTCTTTCTCTTTCCCTCTTTTTAGTTATGTTATCCGAACAAAGTTAACGCTTTTACCTCCTTTATCTTTCACTACCTTTCCCCTAGTTTCCCTTCCCCTTCATTATCTTTCCTTCCTCTTAATCATCCTGAAACCAAACAGATTCTTAATTAGATCTGAACAATTTTGTAAACTCTTATCAATTCTTAAACCTTTACAAGTTTTATCAATAAAATGAATCAAATCGGTGTAAAAATTTATGGAGATAAGATTCTAATAATAGAATTCATACAATTCTATATAAATATCACAAGTGACTTATCATTTTATATAAAGAAATTATTTTTAAAATTGAACTATTTAGCTTAACATTAATAATGAAGTTCGAAAAAAAATTAATGAGTTGAAATAATGTATGCTCAATAATTAAATATATATGATGTTGGCAATATATTTACCATTTTATATTCTTCAATTTATGATTTACATAAAAAATTATAAGTAAAAATAATAATTTTGCCTTAATTATCAAGTTCAACAACCTTATGCTCAAAAGATCACTTGATAGAATCACTGGAGAGTTATTCATAAACTCGACGAATTTACTATTTTGAATATTTTTTAGGTCTTAGGTTAGTTAAAAAGTAAATAAAATAACAAAATCAAAATAAGAGCAACCAGTTTCTATATCAAAAGATTCAAAACTTTAAGTCTCAAATAATTTTTCTATGAATTATTTATGGGCTTAACCTAATAACTTTTATGAAATTATAAACAAAGATTGCGGATAATTATTTTCTTTATAGTTATATTTAAAGTTTAAGGTATAAACTTAACATAACTTTAAAATTTACGCATGGAATTTTTATGATTATTATATATTCATAAAAACCAACACAATGATCACGAAGAAGACCACCTTCCAAATTGGCGAAGTATGAACACGACCACACCACAAGAGCATTTGCGTCACACGGTTGCCATCGTCCGCTCAAGTGACATTTTATATATATATGTGACATGATGGATGCTAATTTGATTTGATTCATGAGTTCTTCTTCGACCTCTGTGTGACATGTTGTCGCCGAGTACAAAAACTTAACATAAAGCAGAAGGAATCCGGCAGCTATTTCTGTTGACGGCTGCCGTAGTCGTATGCGCGGAGATGAGTCCCTTTGTATTCCACATTCCACGACGGTGTTTGCCCTTGCCGCCGGTGACATCGCCCCCGCCTCCGCCGTCTCGATGGCGATCCCGCCGCCAGCCGCACGGTGGTCGTGCCTTCTGCTCCGCGGGGGCGTCGATCACACGGCAGCAGAGTAGGCGTGGAAGAGCGAGATGTTGGAGTTTCTAATACTTCCGGTTCGAATGGGTAACGATCTCTAATTTGAGCGTCTCTGTGCTGTTTCCTGGAAAGCAAAATGCCTGAAAGCTTTGGGTTTAACTTTATCCTACGTGAAATTTCGAACATGAAGGCAGAAATTTGTTGTGCTCTTGAGCGTTTTCTAGCAATTGATACGAGGATATCTGCATTTTGGGGGTTTGTTTGGTTGTATGATTTGTTCTTTACGATCTCGATCAAATAATTTTGGGTTTCTCCTGTTTGTGAATTAGTGCCGAGAAAGTGGTTGTAGTAATGTGACACATATTTAGCTAATTAATTTTTTTCTGGACTGTTCGTCATACTTCGTGTCAATTTATGTTCTGTTCTCACTATGATTGAAAAAAAAAACTTCTATACGAAGTGTTATTCCTTACAGTAGATCTTTATGGGCCTATTCAACTATCCCTGAGGCAAATACTACAACCAGTACAACATGAATAGTTGATAATTAACCTTGTTACACTGGAGACCGATAGATGGTGCATTTTACACTTGAAACGTAGGCCTTGTTCAGGCAACAAGTGCTAGTCTGGTATTTCAGTTGAAACTTTATTGTTCATTTATCTCGGCATAATTTCATTTCAATACATCAGACAAAACTTAAATTCATGGAGCAACTAGCCTCTATTGCTTATTTCAATTACTACTGATAATTTTTTTTATCTTGGTTCAGGCTTAAATTGCCACAATTGATAAAACCTATCCTGGTTCAAGCTTGGTTTAACTACTCTCGCAATGATATTGAGATGCCAATTATCGAACGTATTCTACGATTGTGAAGAAAACCTCGTAGTGGATTGCATAGGTAATTGGACTTCCAAGAAATAAGAATAATGTACTTTGTAATCTACATCATTCTATGTTTATAGCCGGTCCCAAGCCCGAATAAAGGAGGAGGGTTGTGTTAGGTCTCGACAGCCAACGTAAAACCTCGTCGAATCTCATGAACATGGATCAACGAATATATTGCGTGAAATAGAGCGCAATGACATCGTATGATCCATGTAGCCGACCCCACCTAGTGGGATAAGACTTTGTTGTTGTTGTAATCTACATCATTCTTTGACTAATCTTACTTGCCACAACTGAGACACTGCGAGTATCCTGATTGTAGGTGAAAATGTAAAGGTGTGATGGAAAAGATTTCTCCGACGGATGATTTATGGATTCATGAATCAAGATTACTCACGATGAATGACAAGGGTATGGGATATGTGAATATTGTTGCATATATTCTATTGTTTGGAGTTAGATCTTTTTAGTTGATATATTTACCACAAGTTGAATTTCTTTCCTGCTAAGTCCAAGAGTAGTGGACACATTCATGCACATTTGCATGTTTCATGTTAAAATGACAGTTTGCTGAACATTTTTTTTTGAGGAATATAGTGACCGTTTTGCAATGCTGTAAAAAAGACAGTAGGTACTCTCATTTAAGATACCATTTTTCAGAATACTCCTTAAAAGAAACTCAACAAAGATTAACAATTGGCAAGATAAACACCTCATAAATTATGAAGTTACCTTGTTACTGGTAAAGCACAGACTCTGTTTATTTTTCTTTAACAAATCATCAATGAGATCTACATTGTGTTTTTACTTATTTTTCTGATTTGAAACTATTTTACTTTTCTGCGAGATTACAATATAATTGAGTCAAAAACCTAAAAGCCTATTTTTCCATCAGATTTTTCAACTTCAGCGCTATTCATTTTGCTAACAGGGATAAGAATCGTTCTATCTCATAACGTGTATACACAAAATGATATTACTTTCACACTAGGACATACATCACTTAGCATTAGAGCCTTGTCACTGTAACTGGCATATGGTGAACTAGGAGAGCTTTAGATGTAAACCTCAGAAACATTGGCAGGGTGCTGTCACGTAGTTCATCGGCGCACTTAAGCAGCTGAGGGTGCTGGTACGTAGTTGATTGTTGGCTCTGGCATAGTTGCCATAATCGTAGAAGGCTTTGAGCAGGTGAAATCTTCTTGTGGGACTATGCCCCCTTCCTTGAAGTCGAGGCTCTCATCATTGTAGATATCCCACCATTTTGCGACTAGCATCTTGATATCCTCCCTATCCATGTTTGCTTCCTTCCCCGTGTACCTCCAAGGTTTGGAACCCTGATTTCATAGTTAATTCATCAGATCCATTGATGCTATAAAGAGAAAACAAACTATTATATGTAATGGAAATTTGACATATATATCATGAGGATATTTGGGCTTACTGCTGCACAGTAGTGAACCACCTTGACCTTCTCTAGCTCAACATTTTTCGGGTGGCGCCATAACATGGCTAGAACCAGGTTGTAGATAAGTGGAATTGGTTTGTATACCTTCTGAAAGAACATGTTCAAGAAATCCTACAAAAAATGTTGTAATTGATTAATTGTCAAAATCTAACAGATAACTGGATGAATAATAGTCACTACCATCTTTATCACTGTTATCACTAGTTTGTCTTCATAGACTTCCGACTAACTGTTTGTTGAGAACAAACAATCACATTCAATGTAGAATGGACAGCTCATGGCCACATTCCATATACTTTCGAAGCCCCACATTGATGCCTACATTATCGAAAGTGGAAGGGTTTGAACTCTTGGTCATAGGCATTAGGCAAATTTGTCATGCTAAGGTTAGGGCCCACCTTGCTAAGGATTAAGTATTCTCATCAATGGACCTAAGTTAGAGCAGAGTTCAGTTATAGAGTTTATATTAATAAGCAATTAATGGTGTTTCCAAATTTTCTTTTCCTCTAGTTTCATAAATGAGAATTGATTCCTTGCAGATATAAGAATATTAATATTATTTTTGTTTGTGTTTAACTAGCTTAACTCTTTGTATATCAATTGATGGTGAATTCATGTGACAATGATTTGAACTTGACAAAGAAAAACATGCTGGGATTCTTAGAAGGTAATGCCTTCATTGAAGAAGTTTAAAATTATACTACTAAGCCTTGGATTCTGGAGTAAGCAATCTTTTTTTGACCTTTACTCAAAAGATTCTGTCCTATTAATTCCTAGTGTTAAGTGTTAATACATCCTATTTTCTTTTTTGATTGCTAGGTAAATTGAACATCAAGGTAAACATCGTCATCGTAATTTATTCAGTACTCAATATCATTGTTATTTTCAATTCACTAGATCATGTATAATTATGTAATGCTAAACATTAACTGGGTTTAATTGCCTCTTCAATTATCCTGACTTAGATTTTAATTTCCTACTTCATTTGCATACAACTCAAAATAAGTACAGTTTGCTTTAGATCACCTGCTCTGCGAAAGGAGTTGGCGGCGTGATCCTAAGAGTCTCGAGGAGGTTCTCATAGGTGACTTGGCTGGGCTCGAACACAAACATCCCGGCGTTAAAGTACAGCGGCGGCGGCAATCCCATCTCTGCCGGCCATGCCACCTTATCTGGGCACTGTTGACAATAGCCGATGGCATACTGAGGAGAGTGGCTCCACGTCTTCTCACAGAAACAGTCCATCACAGCATAGAAGTAACCTTCAGGCAGGTCAAAGAGGTGATCTATGTTCTCGTACACCTGGATATCTGCATCCAGGTACATCATCTTGCTATACTCAAGCTGCATGTATCAAACATCATATGTTCCTGTAAATAGATTCATCTCAGAAGCTCAACTAATCAAGCAAGTTATTGAGGACATACGTTCCAGATACGGAGCTTGGAGTAGTTGATGACATAGTAAGCCATCGCAAACTGGATCTGGTTCTCCGGTGGGTAGACCGGTTGAATCTCGTGGACGAGGCATCCCTGGGCACGCAGCATCTGTCGGTGCGCCTCGGGCACGTCTGGGAGCATGGCCACTACCAGCGGGTAGGCGCTGTTCACCTTCCTCAGTCCCTTGGCCAAACCCACCACTCCCTTCACGTAGTCCCCATCTCCAGCCAGGAACGTAACGTAAGCCCTCTTCTTCCCTTGGCCCCTGACGTGTCCATGTGATGCAGGGGTTCCTGTTGCCTGCAACATGTCCGTTGGAGAACCCGGCGACATGCAATGTGATGAAGGTAGAGCCTGCGGACAAGGGTGTGATTTCTAAGCGACGTAAAGTGTAAACTGGCGATGAACTGGGGTCCCTTCTGTTTGGCACTTCAGCTTCTGCTTTCCTGGCCGTGTGTTTCCGGACTTGTGCCTCCTTATATAGACTCAGAATCACCTCCCTCAGTACATAAGTAAACAGTTAACAGTAATAATCTAATTTTAAAGGCTAATGGACTACAATTTCAGCATTACAAATAAGCACCAGGTATGTTTTGCCTTCTTTAAGTTGCACCATGCAAATATATTTTATTTGGGGGTAAGTGCACTAGACCAAATTTCATGTTCCTTATTCACCAGGTAAAACTTAATCGTAGTCCTCCTTAATTGTTTCTCATATATGTAATCATTTCTCATATAATAATCAAATGATTGTACTCTTTAAAATGCCTCCTTGGAATAAGGCGACACCATAAAACAAGGCAGAAGGCTAATGTTATATCAAAATGATAAATACACCATTAATATAGTCAACGATGGGAGCTTCATTACCTACAGTTGGCAAAAATCACCTGTACTTACCTACAGTTGATTGGTACGGATAACAAAGTTAAGTTCTGAGCTGAGACGCAAGAGCCATAAATTAATCATTTCACGTTTTTGGGATTGTAAAATAGTTTTCCTAACAACCTTAGAAATCATGTCCACTTTCTTTTTTCAGGAATTGCAAAATTTAGAATCCTCGCATATGTTTCCAACTCAAGGAGAATATTTTTGCACCATTTTAATCTAAAATTAAGTATCATGGAGATTTACTCCTTAAGTGACTGTTAGCTTTCTTACATTCCTTAATTTTTCAATTCTATTGTGACCAAATTTCTTTAATCAATAGCTAAGAAATCTTGTGTAGAGAATCGCAGAATAAATAAACTACCTATCCGAGATTATGGTGGTCAATATCGGATTCGGTCGTGATCAGATATTAACATTGATAAATAAGGTCTTGAACGATAGTCCTGAACACTGAAAGTATCGAAAATTATAAATTCGTAATGTCTAATTCGTGTTTCGATTTGAATTGAGATTCGAAATTTTATCTCGATCTCGATTTAAAATCAGACCAATCTCTTTTTTTAATTGGCATAGATTGGGTCAAATTGACCCTATCCAGGACACTCGAATTACGTCCTAGCGATGCAACTAAGCAGCTGATCATATAAAGTTCTCAACCCAGTAATTGAGGGTATGTTTGGATAAAAAATGGGAAGGAAAGAGAGGGGAGAGAAAAATAGGGAAAAATAATGAGAAGGAAGGGAACGGAGGAAAAAAATTTTATCCTTCATTCAACCTCAATTTGTGAGTAATAATTTTTAATTAATAGAAGAGAAAAGAGATTAATTTTTAATTTTTTTTCTTCAAAAATTATTATTTAAATAAAATTATTTATTACTCTCCTCTCCATTACCCTCAATCCAACCACTCTATAAAGATTTCAACATCTCCAGTCGAATCCAGATATTCATTTGCCCTTGTGGATCAAATGAGTTCTGCAATCGAATCTCAGAAACATGTTACGTACGCCAAAACAAACTAATAAACGTTGTCACTCGCATAAAATTGAGACGATGCATGGAGGGTTCTCATGTTTCTGAGAGAGAATCCGAACAATTGTTTTTGTCTTTATTATCGTTCCAAAAAATATTGCCATCAAATGATTAATAATTTTACTCTACTGACACTAATATTATTTGGAGCGATAACAGTGTCATTTTTTTATAATTCATTTATCGGGGATTGATCTCGAATATTATTTTTATGTTAATATTTTAAAATTGTTATATATATATATATATATAAAGTAAGGAGTGTGTAACTCTTTGTGTCGCTTACTCTTTCTCATATTCTCTTATATAATTATTATTCTCATATATATTTGTTAGCATGAGTATATGATCGGGGATGGATCAAGAATGGTTTGGGAGGGGCCTTGGCCCCTCCAAATTTTTCTTATTACTATGTATTTATAGGTAAAAATTCTAAAAATAATTAAAAATATATAATACTTTTATATGTTGGCACCTTCCAATTTTTGATTGTATATGATCGATTGTCATATTAAAATATTTATATACAAAGTGAAAAAGAATGAGCCATGCTGTAATCTAAAATATTGTACAAATATTTTATTATATATATATATATATATATATATATATATATGATTTAAAGATACGCAAAAATATTGTCCGGCAAAGTTTGCATCCGTATACATACCTAGCAACTACACCTGAATGAGATCTCTTAAAGCAAAATGTCTAATCACTTGAACTAACTTTTTTCGATTGAATTACTTAACTAGTTTACCTATTATTTCGGATACCGATGGATTGTCAGATTGCGCACAAGTGCAACCTGCACCAGACTCCTCTTCCACATGGGCGAGTGTGGAATGCAACTTGACAAGATTTCTTGTGAACCTTAGTAAAGATGCCATGCCCAAAGCAAAATAGTAGACGAGTTTATGATAAGGGATTCATGGTGTAAGTTGGACGTGGTGCTCTAATCTTCCGTCGGTCACTCCAACAGACTGTATATGCATCCGGAGCCACGGATGCTACACGGACAAAAACGTCGCTGATGACGCCCTCACATCCTCTCCGTCACCGCATATTTGTTTAGGGACCAATTCGTGGTAGGCAACAAAAGAATATCGGATCCCTTGCGCCTAACACTGTCGATGACTATCACATGTTATTTTCATAAACCTGATAACATAGAACGCTATTCGGTGAACTATAATGAATTCGCAAGTATCCATACAACTGAGGAACACCTCCCCTGAGATCCTATTTGGATTTGGTGTAAGTCTCTATTGAGATCTTTCATTAGAGCTACGGAGATTTGAGGTTTGAGATGCGCGCAGGCTATATTATTTTATTTGCTTACTCTAATTTTGTTTTTTTAGACGTCTTAGACTTTATTTGAGAACTAACTAATAGAGGAGTGGTATGACACGGTGGAGTATATGGTGGTGTGGTGTAGTGTGGTGAATTGTGATGAATTATTGTTAAACTCATGTTTGAATAAAATTTTATAGTGATGGATATGTTAAACTAAACCATGTCATGTTTGAATAATTTAGATAAAAGTCATTTATACCCTTTATTATATATTACCATTTATGATTCTTAAGAAAAATATAATATTATTATAATATTTATATATTTATCATTATTTATATATCTTTATATGTTTTTTTATCTTATAATTAGTATTATTTTCCTCTCAATGTATTTTGTTTCTTTCACAATATTTTTATTTTTTTATTTTTTTTTGAAATAAAGTTAAAAAAGATTGAAGATGTAGATAAATATAAAAAGAATAAAAAAGATAATATTATCATTACATAAATAAAAATATTGTTCAAATGACAATACTTTAAGATGCTAAAGTAAAAATGATCATAAAAATAATTATTTATCTAAAATTTAATAAAAAATAATTAATTTTAAAAAAATATTATGATGACATTCAATATGACAAAAAATTAGTCTGAGGAAAAATAAATATGAATGAATAAAAGTTAAACAAATGTAAGTACTAAATAATTATAAAATAAGATAGAAAAAAATAAAACCAACAAATAAATTCAAGTCAAATATTTTTCTATTATAAATCAAAATAATATAAGGAAGAATATCATTTTAAATGAACTATAGTATAATTTATAAAGTTATTTAAAGGGGTAGTTTTGCTTAAAAAGTTTTTTTATAACTTATAATTTTTTTTATCCAAAAAATTATTTAACTAACACCACCCACCCATCTTCCACCTTATGCCCCCTAATACCTCAATCCAAACAAGGCCTTAAACTTTATTTGGAAAGGTTATGATGGGATAGTGGAGGAATGAAACGTGTGATGGATTATTACTAAATTCATATTTAAAAAAATATTTACGATGGTGGATGAACAAAACTAAATAGTATCGATAAAAAAATTTTAAATATAGAATATGAAATATTAATTTGTGTAAAAGTCATTTTTATCTTTTATTATAACTATTATTTATGGCTCCTAATAAATATATAATACTATATATTTATTTGAATTTTCACATGAGATCCTCTTACACAAAATTTTCTATGATTAGAATAAAAAAGTATGCAGAGAGAAATACACAAAGATTAACTACATGAGAAAGAGAAATGCATTGAAAAACTATATATTTGAGAAAAAATAAACATGATGATAAAAATTATGTTGGCATTCAATAGATTCAAGATTTTTTGACAAAAATTAGCACAAGAGAAAGTAAACATGAACAAAGAGAAATTAGAAAATAATTCTAAAATAAGATGAAAGAGATAAATTCATCGAAATTTCGTGAAGTCGAATGCTCTCTACCATAAATTAGAGAATAATGTCGTCTCGAATGAATTAGGGCAAGGTTATAAAGACTTATTTAAAAGAACAATTTTGTTCAAAAAAATTATTCACCCTCATTCCACCAATTTGGTGGAATAAAAAACTTAAAGTTTGAAGGTATGACTCACCCATCTAAACCTCTGATAACTTATAATTTGTTATCTAATCATGATTTAACTTACTTCATCCACACATTTTCCACTTTCCTCCTTACACCACAATCCAAACAAGCCCTTCAGGTGTGATAGGGAGTTGATGCTCAAAATCAAAGTTTGTAAACTTTTTTCGTGAAATACTAAAATGCAAGCAAATGAACTTAACGAATGTGTGGTGTGAATTGGACTCAACTAAAAATTAATATCATACATAATCTATGGTGTCTATTTTCTTAATTTAAATTCATCGAGTTGAAGCATGTATAACGAGAAGCTAATGGAGTGGCAAATTTTGAAAAAACTTAATGTAATAGGATTTGGTCTGACAATCATCCTCCAAAATTGTTGGACATAATATGTATGGACATTTGAAAGATCATCACTTTATGCCTTAAATTCTTGCTACTAACTTTGTACATCTCTTAACTAAAAATTCAAATACGAACTAACCAATCCATTGATGATTTAAGTATGAAATAAAGAAAATGAACTGTGGCGAAAGATCATAGGATCTCTTTCTTGTGTCATACATACTCTATTACTAAAAGCTCATTTTTCTTGTTTTCAAGACAACAAACAAAATTTTCTAAGAAAAAGACTTTACTTGTCCACTTTGTTACTCTCTTTCTAGTTTTCCAAATGCTTCTTGTCGTTCATAATTTGAGTGACTAAAAATGAAATATTTTGTTACGTAATTAAAACTATTTGAGTTATACAAATACATAATATATGTTACAGATATCAAGCGATAGAGAAGAACATGCAGATAGAAAGAGAACATTGGGATTTTTGATGTTCACCCTAATTGGGCCATTCTCCCCTCGAGTTCTAGATGGGAGATACAAGCCGCCCCAAATCAGATGGGATATCAATTAGGAATTAACACAAGATTACATATTTGGAATATAATTGAGATTAAATCTCCTCCTTATTTATAAGTTCTTGACTCCAAGACTTTTATATCAACTAGGAAACCTCAATTTTTAAAAATAAATTGCACCCTAACTAAATATGAAATAAAATTCAAAAATAAATATGTTACAAGTTTCACTCTTCAAACCCCTATAAAAATTTTAGTCAAACTATAATAAATTCCCATGTGACTTGAATTTCTCCAATGAGAGAGATTTATTTTACTCCATCAGTAAGTTTGAATGAGTATTTCCTCATAGTTTGCTCGTCCACAAATCTAGTTCGCTTGACCTCCTTGGACTCATATTTGGATGAGCGCAACTCGCCTTGCCTACATGTAAATTCAAATGCATAAAACATGTTACTTCCTCTAGATTAGGATAGACGTGGCCCGTCGAGTCTGCATATCCATAGATACATATGGGTGTGACATGCTTGCCTTGACGTAGATTCGAGTAATGCAACTTTTTTAGCTCGTTTGCTTATTCAAATGAGCATAACCAACTCACATATTCATATGAGTACAAATTAGCCCACAAATTTAGATGCATGAGGTTTGTTTGGTACATCCACATATTCACATGAGCAAAGCCTATCTGATTCATTCATAGATTCATATAGACGTTGTATGCCTAGCTCGTCTAGGGTTTCATCTTGCTCGACACATCTTGATAGCACCGTTCATGTGGCACGATACCTTGCCCACACAGTAACCATCCAGTCTATGCGATGGTGCACACCCATGCTGCGCCATCCTGCATGACGTGGTGTGCTCGTGTGGCACCCTATTTGTGCAGTGACACATGCCCTACGATGCCCACCCACACAATGGTCTGTGCCCATGTAGGAGATCGTCCATGCAACTACCCTCTCCCACCCACATCCCTGTTGCACGCCACGTTGATGCTCATGCGGTGCGACACTAGTGATGGCACCCATGTCAACAATGCACAACATCTCCTCCTTTGAATCGTCCTTGACAGAGTTGTTATTAATGTCTTCTCTTTGTCGAATGTTAGAGAATCATCAATGAACCTAATACTTTGATGGAGAATCATTGTTGAAATTGACTCTTATGCTAGTTTATTACGGATATGATGTGGTAGAGAAGAACCCACACACACACACACAAAAGAGGACATGGATTTACAATGTTCACTTTTAATAGGGCTAAGTCCTCAAACATAAACATAATTTATTAAGAATTACAAACATAATTCCCCCTTGAGCCATGAAGAGAAGATTACCAAGGATTATCAAGACCCTCAGACTCTAGATGAACGATGCAAGTCACCCATATAGAATATCAAATAGGAATTAACCCATGAAGATTATATGTGAGAGACACAATTGAGATTTCCCCCTTGTTTATAGGCTCTTTAATATTAGACTCCTAAATCATTTGAAAATCTCAAATTTCAGAAATTAATTGAATTCTAATTAAATAAATAAAAAATATAGTACAAATCAAATAAGTTACAAATTTCACTTCAATTCGAACTCCTCTAAGAATTCTAGTTAAACTCTAACATATATATATATATATATATATATATA